>JANQAP020000202.1:121221-149293 GCA_026874005.2 Erythroxylum coriaceum | reverse complement strand
AAAAAATGTGAATAATTGCACATTAAATAATTTACTGGCTTCATAACAATAAAATGGTGAAACTAAAAAGTGGTGCTAGAAACCAATTGAAATGGTGACCTAGTTGAGTAATCGAGAATATTAATGAAAAAGGTATTTACTCTCGCATCAAAAGGCTAAATGAATTTTCAAAGAAGTTGCTAAATGTTCTTATGTTATTTAGATTGGATGTATTGTTTTATTTCAATAAGTTGTATGAATATGTTTTTCCTCATATATGTTTATTTTATGCATCGAGTTGAAGTTTGATAAGTGAGTTAAAGTTTGAAAACATGCAAAATGAATTAAGTTGGGTTATGAATTAGTACAAGTAGCTAGTTAACTAATAATTTGATTACCTTTGCAATTGAGTAAGTGGTGGAGAATCTAGGTAGGTATGCTTGGTTGTTTTAATGCTCTTTTAGAATTGCCTTTTATTTGAGTTAAATGATTTTTTTAAGGATAAGAAAATGCTTAAATTAGGAAGAATTTGATAAGTAATAATATACTTTATTTTAACATAATTTTGAGAGCATTACGATTTTATTTTAGATATTTTCATAGGATTTGATACTTAAAATGATTCATATTTTATTCCAAGTCTTATTTCAGCCACCTAAGAAAAAGAATGAATTTGGAGAAGAATTGAGTCAATTTGGAGCAAATTTGGAAAACTTAAAAGGAAGACTGAAAATGTCATTGCAACATGGTAATGTATTACTGGCCATGTTCAAACATGTCTTATTCTATTTCTCAAGGAGATTTTCACCCAACTAAAAGGGATTAATACACCCTTAGTTTTTAAGTTATGTTCAAGATAGAAGCTTTCTATTTCTTTAAGTTCTTGTGACATACCCTTGTGTTCAATGCGTGTTTACAATTTGGTGGTGATATGAATCCATGTTCATCCCTATGTTGGCAGTGAATACATTAAAGCTTCAAAAAGTTAAGTGAGGTAATATAGTGCCCAATATAGTCTCAAATTAAGGCCATGTTGGGCACAAAAAAAAAGGGTTTTCATGTTTAAGAGACAAGTGACTGAAAAACAATAGAGAGCTTCTTAGAAGATCAACTTTTAGAAAAAGAATTATGTAGGAGCTATTCGAAATAGTTTTAGATCAAGAGAAACAGAACTTTCAAGAAAGAAACAAGAAGTCCATCAAAATTCAATAATAACTTAAACGTTCAAAAACCATAAGGTTTTTTTTTTCTTTTGCTCTTTCTTATTTTTAAGTGGTTTTTCTTTTTTTTTATCATGAACTAATTGGGATATAGATCCAGGTGGGATAGGCCTTAGGGCTTTATGTTTTGATTTAGTGAAATTTCTAGTTTTCTTAATCTTTGTTCATATTCTTATATTGTGTTGAATCTAGGAACATGAGTTAAAGATCCATTTATTCATACATTAAGATCAAGAGATGACTTGTATGTTTAGATCATAACATAAATGATGAGGGTTAAATTGGTTGCTAGAGATAGAACCATATGAACTTTATGGGTTAAGGTGAAACCTATCATGAGAATTCACAAAGCGAATTAATAAGTTTTTAGGTTGTTTTAATCATAAAGATATTTTGGTCAAATCAATTTAGGAATAGGGACTGTATTACTTAAAAGAGAATATAGTTTTAAGTTAGGAATTTGTACCAATCCAAGGAGCTAGATTTTTCATTAAGTTAAAGTACAATTAAAGCATAGGAAAATTCTAAGGAAAGTCTTACCTAGATCTAATTTTTTCATCAGTTGTTTTAACCTTGAGCATTGATGTAATCTGATTCTCTAAAATTATTTTTTCCTTTCAAATCAATCTTTCACTTTATTAAAATCGATAATAGAAAGAGAGTTATTACTAGTAGTTACAGTCCTTATAAGATCATCATTTGATTTACCAAAATTATACTATATGAATGAAAGTAAAATTACCTGTGAATTTTCTTTTGTATTGTTCTTTGTGTTTTGTTTTATTCATTTATATAATTCACATCAAGTTTCAACCTCTATTCATGATCATCAATTATTAAAGATGAAACTGGCATCTATTTTGCTCCGTTACCTTCTATCTCTATCTTCAGATCAACATGAACATTATATGAAGATGAGACCAATGTCGATCTTATATTGTTTTCTCTTAACCTGCTCCTCAGCTTTTCCTAACTTCCTTACTTCCTCTTCTTTAGCAACATCAAATCAACTGTTGTGTCAATCCTTATTGTTATGGCTCACAGTTGGTCCTTAGGGTATACCTCACTATTACATAGAAGCTTTCCTTGACCTCTTTTGCTTACCACTTTATCTTATTTCCTACTTATAACTCCAAATTATGAATTGATGCATTAGTTGGCTATACCACTTTGTCCAATTTTCCATCAAAGTCTTGGATGCACATAATCTATCTTTTTATATATTATTTAATTGTATATTAATGTAATACATAAATGACTTGAATATCTCCTCCATATTATTTCTATATGTTGTTCGCACTTATAATTAAGGCTTATTTTAGAACTTGGATGGTTTTATAGGTCTATTTGATCTAGCTTTTCCTTATTCCTTCCTTAAAAAGTTTGAGTGATTTCCTAATCTTAAATTATATGTGATGGAGAGAGAGTCATTCCTCATTGTCCACTTTGTTCTATAGGTAGTTATGTAGTTTGCTTACTCATTGTAGTTTGAGGATGACTCAACAACAGGCTTAGGATGGATGTCCATACATGCCTAATGGTAGCACACCTCCCTATTATCCAAATCACATTTTAAGATCATCTTAATCTAACTCAAAAGATCCACTGTTTGTATTTCCAAATTTGAAGATGCCTTTACCTTATAAAGGGAGACCTTTAACTTCCCCATTACCACTTTGATTGACCAATATCTTGCCAAGGTCTTAACAATCTCTTTAACCTCCTTAGTAGTCTTTGCATAGATTGTACCTTGAGTTGTAATATGTTCCAAAGTTTGACATGTCAATGTTAAGCCTTCAAATGAAATTATGCCACCAGTTGTACGGAGTACTAATGATGAGGGCTTTAACTAAGAAAAGCTTTGTATCTCTCCTAAGCTTTATGAAACGCTTCCTCTTCTTTCTATGTGAAGATCTTTATTTTCATCCTCATTTGGTGGTTTTGTATGGAGGAAAGAATCTCAATATAAATGCATTCTAAACTTGATTCCACTCCTCAAAAGAATTCACCTCTAATGAGATCATCTATGTCCTTGCTCGATCTCTCATATAGTGTGGAAACGACCTCATCCTAAGCTCATCTTCTATAAGGTGATTCAGTTCAAGTATTTTGATCACCAAATAAACTCCTTAATGAATGTGATTGTATCTTCACTAAGCGATCCACCAAAAGCTGGGAACAAGTACAGGTTTACTTTTTTAAGCTTATAGTTCCCCACCCTTTAACTCGTTCTAATGCATAAAGGACTTACACTAACAACTAGCAATCGGATTTCCCTTATATGCATCTTCTATGGCTTTTTTTGCTCCAAAATAACAAATATATCTTCTTGACATACAACCATCTCTTCTCTTCTTATTGCTTTCATTTACAAATTTTTTTGATTTCAGGATTAAATTGAATTAGGAATCTAAGTTGTCACTCTTAGATCCCTTATCTCGCATTAACTAACTGAAATAAATGAAAGAAATTAAAAGTAAAAGAAAATAAAAATAAAAATAAACCAAGATTAACACAATTGTGAAATTTAACTCCTTGACAATGGCCCAACAACTTAATCTATTCTTTATTTTCAAGTATATAGAGTTAATTGTAAAAAATTTACTAAAAATGGTCTGATTCTATAATATCAATCCCAAAGAGAAATAATCACTAAATCTATTAATCTTATTTTTTAAAAAACTAAATAAATAAATGATTCATTTAAGAGAATGTAATTACTAAATTGAAGAAAGCAAAGAAAATAAAGTAATGAAGAAAGATCAATAAACAAATGTTAAAGCTATATGATTCACTTATATGGAATTATAATTATCGTATACAATTGATTATCTAGCATGAAATAATAGTTATCCTAAGGTATCTATAGCCTCCGTCAAGGCACATAACTATGCCTAATTAGGGAATTACCGCCTCTCGACGCATAATTTAACCTAACCATACTTATTAAGCACAGTTAATTAATATGGTTATCACTAAATCATAGGATAATATCATTCTCTAGTGTTAAATTACTTATTCTCCTAGTGCATGGATTCTACATCGCCTGTCAGTATATCCCTAAAATTGAATCTATAGTGGCCAATTATAAGTTCAATAATGGGAACAAAGATAATAAATCTAACCAATCAAATGATAAAATTATGTAGAAATAATTGAACAATCCATACAAACTACAATCATAACCCTAACTAGGGTTTCTAGCTACTAAATATAACCAAAACAAATAAATAAATAAATAAATCTCAACAATAAAGAAAAGAATAGAATAACAAAGAAGAGAAGATGTCACCAACTCCTCCAATCCTTGCTCCAAATCATCGTCCAATGAGAACACAAAATGTCTATCAAAATTCTCCTACAAGAATGCTCTATGATACCTAGGTAACTTATAATATATGTATTTATAATTAGGGTTACAAAGATAGAGTTTTAGAAGGATTAAACTTAAGAAATTACATGTCCTCGTAAATTATATCTAATAATTGGTGCTAGACTAGCACTAATATTGGTGTCAATCTTATTCTAAAACTTTCATTCTTCGTATAGCCACATGTAATGATACCAAGTTATAACAGGCATCAACTCTAGTGACAATCTTATTCTACTTTTCAACTCTTCAAACCTTGGTATAAGAAAGATGCATGTTATTAACAGTTTGAATGTTCTTACGTTTTGCTCCATGATCTTCTCTATTTTTAGACATCTTCAAATTAGAATTCACCCTCATTTCTTTTAAAAAGTTGTTATCCATCTTTTTATCTTCCAAATGAACTCAAAATATCTTTTATTGGACAACTATAGAGAAAGTTTTACTAAATTTAATGTTATCTCCTCAAATTCATCATCAATAAGACAATGGATTATTCACAGAAAAATAGTAAAATTCACATAAAACATACTATTAAAGTACCAAATACCGTGATTTATCCCTAAATAATATGTCAAATATAGACCTATCAATATGACTCCCATATGTTTTACAAAGTAATTTTCCATCTTCATATCTTCCCAATGACCTCAAAATAGCTTCAATCGAACAACTATAGAGGAAATTGTACTAAGTTTCATGTTATCTCCTCAAATTCATCACCTATAAGACAATGAATTAAACAGAGAAAAAATAGTAAAATACACATAAAACATGCTATCAAAATACAAAATACCAAGTAAATTAACCCAAATAATATGTAAAATATTGACCTGTTAACCAAAGTAATAAGTTACAAGATTGATTAGGGACCTGCATTCAAATTTTATCACAAATGCAATAAGCTGAGACTCTTTAACCTGTCCTTTTGTGGATGTTTTCCAACTCCTTTATCAAGCTGACCCTAGTTCTATCCAAACACTAATGAGTTGAATAAAATTATTTAGAATGATCTTAGGCCTAACCATCAATTGAACTAAAAGCCATCTGTACTTCTCTACTAGTGCTTAAGATCTAACAAACACATTCATTAGCATTTCAAGCCTTAGACACCAACAAGTTCCTTTCAAGTACTTAAAGATAACAATTTTTTTTTACAGGAGAATCAAATTTATGGATTGTAATCTTGCCTTTGATTCAAGTCAAAGAAGAATTCAAAAGTGGAACAATAAATTCTCTCTTTATCCTTGTAGACGACAACTTATCAAATTTGTTCTCAAGAACCTCTACATCGATTGCATGTGTCATTTATGCATGCCTCCAAAACTTATCAAGGACGTGGAAAGATTATTAAAGAACTTCTTGTGGTCAAGCAAATCGGATAACAATCTCAAACCAAAGTAAGATGGTTTAAGGTTTTTTTCCCCCCTAAAGATGGAGGTTTAGAGATCAACTCCATCAGATGCACAAACAAGATGCTCTTGACCAAGCGATTTTGGAAGCTATTTATAGACGAGGAGTATATTTAGGTTAGGTGAATGCATTCATATATTATAAAAGATTATAACTTTGGGGGTATCAAACCCATGCAAAGCAACTCCTGGACTCTAAATCAACTTCTAAAGTTGAGAAATATCACCTTCATATGAGCTCATGGTTAACCTCAAATTGGTGTGTTGATAGGATCTAACTAGTGTTGATAGGATCTAACTAAGGATTACGATAGGCCTAGGTCCAACTAAAGTCAACAAATCAGGCCTAATTGCTCAGGCTTCAAGTTAAGCTTATCTTAAGAGATCAACCCAAAAAGTCTGAATGGTTCTGAATGGTTCGATATCATTTTAGATAAGTTTCCCTAAAACGACGTTATTTTAAGCAAAGCAATTGTTCATACACTGGTTGATAGCCTACCCAACATCTGAGCGGACCAGCTCATGGGCCCCACATGCCCATTATCTTGTCCAAACGTCCTTTACCCTGAATCACGTGCTCCGGTCGAATGCTTTTCCCTGGGTGCCTGTTATTCATGTTTATTTGTTTAAAGTTTTCATGTTGCGATGAATGTAGTCCTTTTTTAGCTACTCTCGTATCTTTAGCTCTTCCAAGTGCAAAAGGAAAACTCATGAGAACCATTAAATGTTAAAATATACGCGAAAGCAAATAAAAGATCCGATTACAGGTTGTGTGGCGATAATTGGTCTTCAGTTCACACAAGTGTTTCGTAAGGCTTATAAAAGAAGTTGAAACCGAATTTGTGGGAAACAGAGTATGTCCACAAGCAAGTATGTCCTTGGTAGAAAAACCCGGTAGCGAAGGTTCCATAGCTGTCTTTGCTCACCTCTGCTTCATTCTTATTTCCTTCGCTTCCATTTCTCATAACTCTTTAGTATATTATCTACTCATTCTTCACTATCATCTATTGTTCCGTTGTATATCATATAAATAACATCAGTACAATAAGTTCCAGAAAAAGTGTGATCTAATCAAGCGAGACTCCTGACTCAAAAATCTCTTTAGCGATTTATCACACACCACCAACCCATGAACACACGGTCTTCCTTATTCTGGTTCACCAAGGATGACAAATCAAACTCAGCAGAAAAAAAAAAGACCAACTTCAAGGAATTTATTGGTGCTGAAGTAAAAAGTCAGTGGTTTCCAGTGACATACAATTCTGTAAACATATATACAAAATGTCACATGAAACTCAAGTGGAATAATCTATTCAAGAAAATAGCTTTGGATGGTCTACGTTTTTCCTGGGCTTGTAACACGAAAGATTAGGATCAGTTACGGGATAGGATAATTGATAAACCTCAAGGTTTTATATGGTTGTCTAAGAATACAGACTTGCTACCTTGACTGGTGATCCTTTGGAGAAGATATACATGATTTGTAGTAAAACACAATTCCCTTGAGGTTAACTCTCTTCATCGTCAACCGCAAGATGAGCAAAAACAAGGAATGTGAAACTAATCAATGTGCTGAACATCATATTACAATACCAAGATTATGGATGATGATGAGACCAAAATTTGTGACGGGCAGAACCCTAAAGAATCAAAGCTCCACTTATGAAGCAAGGTGTCAGCTCCCACCTGCATCAAGAAGATAAATTACACCTTCAGAACTGAAATAAATTATAATTCAAAGTGCCCATATGTTCTCTGCATACTTGTGTCAAGACAAGTGAACATCTTGACTTGGTGTTACGAAGTTCAAATACTGAAAGATTCAACTTCAAATGTCATAGGGTTAGGAAAGACAATAAAGATTGTCAAGCACAAGAACATGAGACCTTTATCCAGCGCAACATGAGACCTGTACATTTTTATTAGCTTCCTACAGGAACAATCTCAAATTGCTATCAGTCGAGAGCAAAACTGGGGATGGGGACAGAATTGCAACTCCAAGTCCAAACCATTATGCATTTAATTTTTCTTCCTTCTCAGATGTCTCGATATAGTATCTAACGCATCTCAAGGAGAATAGAAAAATCAAAATCAAAATCTTCTTTAGCTCCAGTTGAAGCATCTTGAGCCAAAAATAATAAGACCCATCACATTTGCAGGTATAACATTCCACTTCCATTTACTTCACCCCATACCCCCAGCTTTACAATAGGAAATCATAGCATGGCTTTAGTTAACATAAAAGCAATAAATGAGCAATTACTTACCTCTATTTTGACCAGACTGTGCAATCAATTCAGAATGAGATGATGCTGCTTTCATGTTGGCAAGGGATATGGGTGTCAATGGTGGAGAATCAACTTCCTCGGCTTTGCTCAAGGCTTTTGGAGACTCTAAAAGCTTAGAAACATGTACAGTCATTGTGCTCGGACTCCTTGAGGGTATTGAAAAGCTTCGAGAAACTAATAATGGTGGAGTGGGAAGACGTGATGCCCTGTTTGTTGCTAATGAAGGACTCTTACTTGCACCGAGAGGCTCAGGACTTCTAACCAAAGGTGCAGAGTGCGCTATATGTACTACAGATTTTGTTGTGTTGGTGGCTAAACCCCCCGGTGGCCTAGGAAGCTCATGAAGCTCACTTATTTTTGGAGATGAAGCAAAGGGAGGAGAAGCACTTGGGGATACTTTCGGAGATACAGTTGACTGAGGAACTGGGGCACGAGAAAGAACTCCAGAAACTTGTTGAGAGAGTTCTTTCGAGGGAATGGGACCACTGGCAAATGAAGCATGTTTTGTTGTATATTTTTTACCAATTATTGGACCAGAAAAAGATTGTCGCTTCATTTTCTTATTGTCAGGTGTATAGGCATCAAGGGGAAGAACTGGAACTCCTTCAGGTAAACGAGGAGGTAATTGGTTTGAGCCACTGATACTGTTGATTGCTGCATGTGTCTTGACTAGTGCAAACTCGGATGGATTACCATCACTAGAATCTTTTTCCTGCCTTTTCTGTTCCAAAGGTGAAGAATGCCACAAACTATGGCCATGTCCACTTAGGTCTGTTGGCCTTGTGAGGGGATATACATTGCTTGGTTTTGAAGATAGAGAAGCTTTGGCATCAATAGGTGTTGGAAGAACATATGAATTGGACTTCCGTGGTGTTGACTGCTGTATCTGTTGCAATCTTTCAGCAAACTCGGGCTTTCTATCAGGAAGAATTGGCGCAGAATGACTACCACCCTTATGTTCCCTGACCTGGATACTCTCTTGAACTTTTTCTGAATTCAACTGCAAGTGATAAGAATTGCAACACAATTGAACTTCAGGGTGACAAGTACATAATAAACAGAGCGAACAATCCAAAAGAAATTTGTTAACATAATAAAGATCATCAGCATTAAAATCTAGATCAAAGGTGTTCCAATAGCATTTATAAGGTTCAGCAAAATGATGACGTGCATTTCAACGTGGCCTTAGATTAATAGAAGCAAACCCAAAAAGAAACTCAAAACCTCCATTAGGCAAGCAAGAATCTACCTCCAAATGTCCTGCTGTTGAAGTTTGAGGAAAATAAAGATCAACCTCATCCACCTGATTAATTAGAGATGGATTCATTAGCACAAAATAGTATCCAAATAAACAGTTTTTAGTAGTCCTACTAAGCGTGTTTCCCTATTTAAGATTTCTTACAATAATTTACTGCACTTAAGACCTCTAATCATTGAAAATGGCAAGAAAATCTTTCTATCATCTCCATTAAAGAATTTTATGCACACATCATATTAAAATAAAAACAGATTATTAGAGAGGGATCGAGTAATGGTTCTATACTTTAAGTGGAAAATTTAACCCTTGAAATAAGAACAGTTGTTTTCTATCTACAAGATCATCTCACAAGTTCATAAATTCAAAGTTTTGAGAAATGCATCTATACTCCCTTTTGGGAAAAACCTCCCTTGACATTTTATCAGTATTCGTTCAGCTCAAGAACAGGAAGAGCCTATTTCTTAAACAAGCATTGTCAAGATCCAAAAAGACAACAGCCTACACATTTATAACCTTAAACTACGTTCCTTATGCAAAGAATTGCATTCCTACTCAGTTTGATGCACAAATCAAAAAGTCCTGATAATGCCAAAGATTATGTCAATCAAACTGTATCAAATTTCTTTCATCAATCCTCATGTGTTAATACTCCTTAACAAAATGGAGATGCATAACAGAAAAATGGTCACTTGTTAAATATCACAAGGGTACTACTCTTTCATAAAAATGTTCCCAAAAATTTTTGGGAGAAAGTTGTTCCAACTTCTACCTACTTACATAACAGATTGCCAACTAGAGTTCTTAATTTTCAATTACCAATAAATGTTATTACACAATTCTATTTGAATCTAAGGCTCTCCAATACTCTTGTTCCTAGAACTTTTGGAAGTATAGCCTATGCTCATATTCACTCTCAAAATAAAGGAAAGCTTGATCCTCATGCTCTTAAATGTGTTTTTGTTGGTTACTCTTCCACCCACAAGGCATACAAGTGTTTCTATCGCAAAACTCGCAAATTTTTTGTGTCCATTGATGTTACATTTAATGAAACCAGACCTTTCTTTACTCAACCCTATGTTCAGGGGGAAGAATTTGAATGAAGATAGGACAAGGACTTATTTTTCCTTGATTTTTCCACTCAAATAGAGTGAACCACATTTTTCAGACAGGTCTATCGAACCAAAGGAAGCTCTAACGGAAACAAATGAAGGAAAAACCACTCGAAAATTGCAGATTTACACCAAGAAGAGACCTGCCTCTCACCTACAGCATTTACAAGCCCCTGCACAAGCTACTGTTCCAGCGTTCCAAACAGATTTGAAACCAACTGAACCAACCACAAGCTTATCCGACCCTGATACACATACTGATGACAAGCTTAACTTCGACCCATAGATTGAATGTAGTGATTTAGACCTACCCATTGCCCTCAAAAAAGGCACTAGAACCTGCACATAACATCCACCATATTTGTTCATGAAATATCAAAACTTGTCCAAAAACACCAAACCTTTCTCAAAAATCTCCAATACATTCCCATTCCAACAAATTTGACAGAGGCACTAGGAGATGAGTGGAGAAGTGCTATGAAAAGTGAATGGATGCACTCCAAAAAAAATAAAACTTGGGAGCTGGTGGAACTGTTTAAGGATAAAAAATTGGTTGGAAGCAGGTGGGTGTTCCACAGTCAAATAGATTTGATGGGACGGTTGAAGGTTACAAGGCTAGGTTGGTTGCCAAAGGTTATACCAAAACCTATGACATAAATCATCTAGAAACATTTGCACGGTAGCAAAGATGAATATTGTTAGGATTTTATTGCCACTAGCTGCCAACTATGGCTCGAACTTACAGCAATATAATGTTAAAAATGCCTTCCCCCATGAAGAACTAGAAGAAGAAATATGCATGGAAGTTCCTCGCAGATTTAAATCTCAAAAGTGATTGGTGTGCAAATTAAAAAAGGCTCTTTATGGACTAAAACAGTCACCAAGAGCATGGTCGCGGAGATTCATGAAGGCTATGACAGGATTTGGGTATAAGCAAAGTCATGGAGACCATACCCTGTTTATCAAACATTCAAAAACTGGGGAAGTAACAGTATTATTGGTGTACATGGATGGCATCATAGTCACTGCTGGTGTTAAAGAAAAAGTTATTCCAAGAATTTGATATCAAAGAGCTGGTAAAGTTGAAATATTTTCTAAGAATTGAGGTTGCACATTCAAGGCAAGGTATATTCTTCTCAAAACAAAAATATGTGCTGGATTTGTTGAAAGAAACAGGAAAATTAGGGTGCAAAACAGTAGCTACTCCAATTGAGTTCAATCACAGATTGAGTGATGCACCACGTGATCAAGCGGTACATAAAGGAGCTCATCAAAGATTAGTTGGAAAATCAGTATACTTAACACATACAAGACATGAAATTGCCTTTGTAGTAAGTATAGTGAGCCAATCTATGCATAACCCCAAAGAAGTAAACTTCAAAGTTGTACACAGAATTCTGCAGTATCTAAAAGGTAGTCCAGGAAGAGTAATTTTATTTAAAAGAGGAGAAAGGATTAAGCTGGAAGCCTACACAGATGCAGATTATGCAAGTTCCCTAGTGGACACAAGATCAACTTCAAGATATTGTGTTTCATGGGAATAAATCTGGTTTCATGGAAGAGCAAAAAACAGAATGTTGTGGCAAGATCAAGTGCAGAATCATAATTCAGATCCATGGCTTTAGGGATCTATGAGTTGCTTTAGTTAAAAATAGTTCTTGATGACACAAAAATTAAATGGGAAGGTCCAATAAAATTACAATGTGATAATAAGCCTGCAATCAATATCGCACACAATCCTGTTCAGCATGATAAAACTAAGCATATGGAAGTTGACAGACATTTTATAAAAGAGAAATTGGATAGTGGCCTAATTTGCATGCCGTTCATCTCATCAAAGGAGCAAATAGTTGATGTTTTGACAAAAGGACTATCCAAGACAACCTTTGAAGACTTTGTTAGCACGTTGGAAACGAAAGATATTTATTCACCAACTTGAGGTGGACTGTCGGTATTATGCATTATTAGTTAGCTGTATATTTACGTATATTCTATAATTAGTTGTATGATTGCGTATATTCCTAATTTCTAGGATACATTTTAGGAATATTTCCTGTATATATTCTTGTAAACTATTCAATTAAAAACAAAATAGAATTATCCTGCTTTTCACAACCCTCCTTTAAATACCTTATAGCACCTGCAGAAGACTTCATTCCTTCTTATGATGCATATACAACACAAAAAGGTAAAGACCAAAAAGCATTGTCACTTTCCCAAAGGTTTCACAACCTATTCAACCTTCCTTGAGAGAAAAGTCCATATGCTTAAAAGAATGCTACTTTCTTATAATGTTGTCCACCATTTTTCACAAAGACCTATCTCAATACTCTTTATCTGCAACAAGACTAGTGATAGCATATGTTGATCTACAACATCTAAATGTTTCTAATTAATTCTCAAACATCATCATTTAAAGAAGTGTAATTGTGATTTCTTTTGTATTTTTGGTATAGATTATTATTATAGATGGGAGAATAAATGAATAATACATATAACTGCTATCGAATGGAAGTTCAATAACAAGAAAATTTGGTCTTGGCATTGACTTTTTTACGCGAAAGCTTATGCACACCCAATCAATTACATATTCTGCAAACCAACCACCCAACTATGATGAAGCTTAAAACATGTCCCATAGGTTCTGAAACCACCCTCAATGTGATTCAGAACTGATATATTGAAGGAAAGTAAATCACAAACTAATATATTTCATTTACTTTGATAATATATGTGCATCAACTATCAAGTAGTCAAAAGAGAACAATCTTACATAAGCGTAGAATTGTTGTACACCTAATTATATGTAATGTGACACAATTAAAATTACTCAAATCAAGCAAATTATTATACTAGACAAAGAAAGTTACATTTACACAAATCTTTCCACATTTTGAAACAAGAAAGTCATTAGAATTTAAAGCTCATTTTACACCATTCATGAAACATATATCCTACATGCCAAAATAAGAGCTTGATGCAAGTAAAGGCATACGTCATTTGTTTTGATAAAGATGATGATCAACATTAATAGGAAATTTATGAAAACATAATGAATGGCCGAGATATGACATTGAATTATACTCTATGCAAGTTTAGAACAAGACATAGAAGATGTTCAATAAAGTAATTAGTACCTCTAAAGCTAGAAAATCTCTTCAAGAATTACATACTCACCTCCATTGAATTTATTGACGTGGAAATAGCATCATGACCCAGCTTAGTTTGTCTGTAATCAAAACTCAATTCCCTGCTTTCATCTACATTATCCCCATTACCACTATTATCTTCACCATCATCTCTACCGTCGTCTTCAAGTCCACTGAACTGGTAATCAATATGTTGCTGTTCTGTGACTAGTCTTACCTGAGGTTCTACTGCCTCAAGTGACTTCAGCCCCCTCCGAAAGAAATTCAACTACATTTAAAGCAATAAAGGTAAGAAGAAAAGCATATATCCATCAAACTAAGTGAAGGAATTATTTTTCAAATCAGTTGAACTGTTTCGTGACTATAAAGGAAACCTGAGCAGCATGGTGTCGTGCAGCCTGTGTCAGAAGACTTCTCGACTGTCCTTGCTTCAGAGATTTCAATCGGAAAATGCACAAGGCTGCCTCATCATCAAACTCATTTTGAGCAGCTTGCAACTGTTTTGGTGTGAAAGATTCACCTTTCCCACTTTTTGACGTCCCTTTTTCCTTTGGTTGTGCCAGCATGTACTCATAAATGCTTCTGAGAAACATTTGATTAATTAGAAGAAATTTACTACCAACAAATAAAAGAAAAATAACAGAAGACTGAGTACCTTTTTTCATCACACTGTCGCTTCATATCCTGCATTAGAGAGTAAATTGTCAATGAGTAAAACCAAATCCATGGAGTAACTTGAATCCATTGTCAATAATTAAAAAGAGCGGCTTAGACCACAGGAAACAAAAAACTAAGATATAAGTTCCAAAGTGAAGGACCACGTTATTGAGAGCAAGAAAGGACCTCCAAATATGGCAATTTATATATGTGTGCAGGATTGCACTATTGAAAACCAATCAAGGTAAGCTCATTTTCCATTCCTTAACACGTAACAATAAAAAGAAGCATAATAAAGCAAGGTCCTGACAAAGCGTATCATTTAAAGGTAATTTCAGTGATGAATACTATGACTAGATCTTATACCAGAAATACAGCAGATGACACATTGACCCAAAACTAGAAATAAGCACAGAATTCTACAACATGATAACAAATAGAAATGCTGAAGATAAAATAGAGCGATATTGATAAAAAAGCACCACATAGATATAGTAGTTTTATAGAACTTTTCTTATTTAGCTTTGCTTAGGTTTTTCTTTTTCCTATTATGCCCTAAGGTAGGTAATGGATAGGATTTTCTAGTTAGAAGCTTCAATTTTGTATTTCCTATTTTAAGAAGGTTTCTGTTAGAAAAACTAACATAAATAGGACTCTCTTCAGCAAGACAGCAGCCCTTTATTTCTGAAATTTGATCCAGTAAGTTTTTGTTTAAACCCTAATCATGATACAGACATAGAGATATTTGACCTTTTCACCGCATCAATCCTATTCTAGGCCTAATTTGTTGAAACTTAGCTGTCATAAATCTTTAGCTCCATCAAAGATATCAAGCTTAAAGTTACAACCATATTAGTGCACCATGACATTATATGCAAGAACATAAAGAACATTTGACGAGTGCGAGAAAGTTATCTATTGCATTGCCACTATAACAAAAGGACTTTTTCCCAAGATAGCAACAATAGCGAGGCAGAAAAACAAACCTCTACCGTCCTGAGTTCATTGAGAAGTGATTCAGAAGGATTTGTGATTGTGAGGAATACATGAGACCGCTTAAATGCCAAAAAGAAAAGATTATTCAGAGGCGTTATCACTGAATGATATTGCATTGTTAGCCACAAAAGAAAATCAGATCAACAGACACTTACATAGCTATCAACAAGTTTTTGAAGTTCAAACTGCAGCTTCCCCAGTAACAACAAAATTTTTCCTGCAGATTTTTGTAGCATCAGATTATATTAAAGCATGGTAATATCACTAGCCATGGTTGCGTAAACATGACCTTAACAGTTCAGATCTCTCTTTCTTTTCCTTTTTTTTTTCTTCTCTCAACTTTTTGGTGGTTCTAGAAGAAGTCAGTGTGAACATGACCTTTACATATTCTTGCATTGTAAGACTACAAAAATTATCAATGCTCTAAATATATGTACCCAAAGCTCTCTACATAGACAAAATTTTGAGGTAATGATCCACTAGATTTTAAGGCATACACAGAATTGCAAAAAAAAATGAAGGGTTTTTTAGTTGAATCACACTCTCAAAGTGAACATACAAGCTGAAGTGAATTTTCATTTTGAAGGTTCATATTTGTCTCTCTAGTCCCTTACTATGTGAAGTGACATCTTGTTCAGGAAGATCTGAAACGTGATCATACAAGTTTACCATATACAAATTATATATCATACTCTAAACTAAAAAAGCACCTTAATCACATGTCAAAGTAATACTAGCTTTACTTCCTAACACTATAATGCTGATATCTCTTCAATGATTGTCAAAAAGTTAACATGATAAACTGAGAAAATAAAGCCTAGTGCAATAAAAACAAAGAGGGAAAGCAAGAGCAAAGGGATTAACATTGGTAAGAAGCAAATAATTGTAAGCGCTGGAAAGTGGTCATAAAAAAAATAAAAATGATAAAAAGTAACCTGCTAAAGTCAAAGAAAAAATGGATGACCACAATCTCAGGTTCTGAAAATTCTGTCTGAATCTAAAAATTAACTCTATTGCTTATGGGCATCCCTCCTCACCCTACACTGAATTCAGTGGTTGGCCTATGTTGTGTTGGAGGAGTAATTATATAGAAGCCTAGTTTCATGGAAAAAGTGAAATGACTGCAACTTCAATGAAGACAAGTCTGTTAACTTCCAGTGTAATTCCTAGAGTATAAACACCCGGTTATACATCAAGCATATTGCCAGGACAAGATACTACTTTTGATAGACAATTTGCTTACCAGTTTCTTTATCATCATGTAATGCAGTTTTCTCCAAGAGACACGAACCCATTTCCCGTAGTGATTCTGAGAATTCTGAAAGGACAATGCTATCAGCTTCAGAATGCGTAAATGCAATGATAAAGTATTTTCAAAACAACTACAACATTTTTCATGTACAAGTCACAAATGATGCAGGACAGGCAGGGAACACCAATAATATTACTTAAATTTTAGTTTTCTTTTTAAGAACTAGGGCTAATATTATGACAAACAAAACTAGTGGCCATTGAAATAATAGGATACGCATGACTTTTAGCCTCAGTAGACTCATGCAGGTGTATGTATGGAATCATAGAGGAAATTAACAGAAACACCGTACTGAAGGAGTGCCAAGGAAAATAGTTTAAGGCCAACAAAAAGAATAAGAAACGGAAAATTTGCCAACCCAAAACTAAATTTGTTGAGGGGATTGGCACTGGGAATTGACATAGGGATTGAACTCCAGTATTCACATGACTACAGTTCAAATGCACAGTGTACTACCTATTTTATTTGTCTTATTAATTCTTAGTCTATTTTATTTGCAAACGGTTTAGAGTTTTGGCAAATGAACCAGTGATGCTTTTATCAAATCAATAATTTTTCAACCCATGAATAGAGAAAGTCCAACCTCTTGAAATAAACCAATGTTGCAAACTATAAATTAAGAATGATGTCAACAAGCATAAGGCAGCATCATACTAGAATACAAAAAGTAAGCAGACCACTACCATATGCACTGTTTGCTGTTGCTGCTGCCGCAGAAAGCAAGCTATCATAGCAATTTCTCATTTCTTGCATGTCCTGTGGAAAAAACAGGGGACAGGAAAAACATTTAATAAAGATCCTTAACTACATTCCAGATAAGCTGCAAAGGAATGGGTTCAGTGATGCACTTAAGTGAAGTTTGGTAGGATATTGAGGATTTGTTGTTAAACGCAATGATGCAAAGCAATGGAATGAATGATGCAATTTAATCATAATTACATTACATATAACATTATCTTAGTGGAATATATCATTTGTTCCACTAACAAATTGGGATCTCAAACATGACTTAAGCTAAAAACAGTTTTTTGTCCTTTTTTTTGGCAAAATTAAATCTAGTACACCAAGAAGCAGAAATGATGTCAATTTGAAAGGGTTGTAGCTTCCGAGATGATTAATCAAACAGAGACTACCAGTCTAAACCTCATCACAGAAATCAAAATCAGCTCGTTCGTTCACTTGCTAAATTCAGATCAGAAATAGCTAAAATAGTAATCAAAAAACGAAAAGGTAAATTGAAACCGGCGATCACTTGAATTTTAAGAGATTTTTGAAAGAAGTTAATAATTACAAACCAATTAACTCATTATCAGAATATAGTGTATACACACTACACACACACAAACGCATAGAGAGAGAGAGACAGAGGAGAAGAGAACCTGAGAAGCTTGAGCGAGCTCATCCAACATAGCAGAAGGGAAAATGTCTCTTTTATCCTTACCATCATTCTTATGAAGCTTAAATCCTCTCAGCTTAGCCAGCGGTGACTTCATCTCTCTCACTAACCCTAACCAACTCCAACTTCTTCGAATCTCAGCAAATTTAACAACCACAGCAGAGATTGGAAAATCAGAGGAACGCTATTTCTTTTAGTCGAATCCGAATCCTACGGCTAACAAACAAAAACAATTTCTTTGGTTGAAGTGTGAAATTTTTGAATCAGAAATAGAAAGCAGTTACGAGTAATTTCAACGACGACGAGAAAGAAGTAGAAGAAAATTGTGGAATATAAAAACGACGTCGAAGATCGAAAAGAAAAGAGGAGGAAAAATTGGAGATTAAGCAGAGAAGGAAGTTTAAAAGCGGAACGGAACGGAAAGCCTGTGGTTTCGTAAGTTTTGTTTTGTCAGATGGGCCGTGAGAGAATTGTTTCCTACATGCGTCACATGCCAAAGTGAAACTTCAGTCCCTTATCATCTGACACGTGTGATGTTCACGGTAACATGGTAAATTAAGTAGATTCAGTAGCTTGACGTCGCAGATAACTGTGTGACACATCAGCCGTACCAGTTGGAAGTGGGTACATGGTCAAAGTCAGAGCTAGCTGACTGGGAAAGAAGGATCTAGGAGCTACAAACCCTTTCTACTCACTCTCTTTTTACTTTGACCACATAATTGAAATGCTGCGTCTTGAGGAACTATTTTCTTTAAACAGGGGCACTCAAGTCAAGTACTTATTTTTAAAACTAATTAATGTCCTGTAGGTTAATACATGCACCACGCATCTTTTACCACCAACATATTCTTGCATTTACCGTCAAAGATTATGTATTAATATTAGTTAAAATTTATAATATTTAATTAACGAAGGAATTCTATATAAGCACTAACAATTTATACCTATAAATTAAATATGTACCAAAGTTTAGTGATTGAATCTAGTATTGTGTTATGCCCAAAAAGTTCTTAAAAGACCTAGGCTATCCTACTCACAAGTATACGAGATAGTTATAGTTAATAACCCAGGGTCGTCTCCCACAGAGGTGAAATTGGTCAACTTAAATTAAGTTTGAATTAAAAATAAAATAAAAACAATGCATTTCTAAACATTCTATCCCGATTGCTGAGTGAAAGCTTTTAAGAAAAAATACGAAATTAAATTGAAAAGTAGATGGAATCAATTAGGAGCAAAGACAAATAGATTAATCGAAATGGAAAAACTCTTGAGAATTAATTTCACTAATTTAATCTCCTATGCATGATTAAGGAAAAATAATTGGATTGTTGTCGTACTAAAATTAATAGTTAGGTTCTAAATCGATTCGAATAATGAATTAGTCTAACTTTCGTATTCAACAAGTTATTATCCGAATTAATTATGAAAACCCGACTACCAATTACCACTTAAGTTAATATATTTTTAGTTAAGTGTCCATAGTTTCTCAATTTGTATTAAACTTCATCTCTTGAATCTTCATTTAACAATAAAATGATGCAAAGTTTGGTCATTCTATTACATTCTTTTAGTTTACAAATCACAGCAATAAATAAGACAACATATCCGTAACCTAATCATGCATATTCAACTAAATAGCTACATTAATTCTCAAGAAAAGAGATCAGCCCATCATATCATACAAACGGTTCATCATACTCAAATACTTCAATCTTATATTACTGTCAACAGAAGTTTGAAAATAACAACCTAGTAACTGCTTAAATGAACTATGACAAGATAACAAACAACAGTCGTTAAGCTAACAAGAGCATGAATCAGTTAATACCAACAGAACAGTAAACTCAAAGAAACAAGCAACAAATGAGGAATGAGATAAGCAAACAAATGGTCGGATAATGAGATATTGGAGGTCTTCTGCATTCTCAACTTTTAGCTTTGGCTCTTGCCTTCTACCTCAGTTGCTTTCCTCCAACCGAATGTTTGCTCAAGACAAACTCCCGTGCTCGCCTTCGGCTTCTCTTCCCAGCTCCCACTTCTCTGCTATTGCTCTCTTCTTCTCCTTCTCAAACTATCTCTGTTTCTCGTCTCTGTTTATCTTCTTTTTCTCTATCTCTCTACACCTCCCATATATGTGCCTCTGTGTGAGTGAACAAATGAAACAGTGAATGAAAGATGATTTCCTCAGCTGCCACCCTCTCTTCCTTTTATTAGAATCTCTTTAGGTTTAGGGTTGCATGTCTTAACGTCGTGAGCTGCCATGTATTAAAGTCAGAATTAATCTTAAAACTTCTCACGGGCGTGCATGCATGGAGAGTCACGGGTGTGACTCCCTTGTCACACCCGTGCATAGGGAGTCACGGGTGTGATTCCCTTATCACACCCATGTGTTAACCATGAATGATGGTGACATAAAATCACCACCTTGCATGGTAGTGACATGTGTCACCACTTTATTCTTTATTCTTTTTTCTCTTTCTTTCCTTTTTTTTTAATTTTCGTGCAAAATTTATGTGACTTTGGTGTTTTAATGCAAGATTCACAAAATAACCCAATTAACATTCATGCAATATTCACACCATTTTCACTCAATTAATCTCACATTTAGACAAAACACAAGGATTTGTAACCGAAATCAAGATATGAAGGCAATTAAAAGTAATAAAAATTAGACACAACAATTGCCCCACACTTAAACTATGCTTGTCCTCAGGCATAATAAAGAACACTAAACTATAAAAGAACAAACAATGAAAACAATAATTTTTCCAAATAATAGTCAAAGATATCAACGATCAATTCAACAATCACAACCTAAGAACTTGAAACTCATAATACTCCATGAACAAGCAATTCTTCGAATGCTTAGCGAAAATCAACAAGAACTTCAATTCAAAGAATCATCAACAAGTGTGATAGACAGTCACTCCACTCTCCATCCTCTCAACATTCAAAGGAAGTAAATATTCACTCATCGTTCATTTCGTGTAAGGTATCTACCATACGCTTGCTTACTAATCCAATCTCTCCACTCATACCAAACGTAAACATCAATACGAAGGTCTTTATTTCAGTTATAATGGGGCTGGGCTAAGGGTAGAAAAAAAAGGAAAATTGTAGTTTAAAACTATAGAGCTAATTGAGCATTCAAAGTAATTCAGAAAAATGACAAATAAAACAGTCAATTCTTTTCTCTCACGTAATAAAGTTAGCACTCCCCATTTTTACGTCTCTTCTCTTCTTTCATTTTATGGTCGTCTTCTTTTTCCTTTGTTTCTTTTCTTTTCATTTTTTTCTCTTTTTTTCTTTTCTTTTTTCTCTTTCTCTTTTTTTAATTATTTATTTATTCATTTAAAACAAGGAAATTAAGGGAAGAAAAATATAGAGGAGAGAAAATTACTACAACCATACCCATCCTTAACTCAAAAGCCAAATATAAGCTATGATTCCCCCACACTTATTGCCTAAACCCGATTATATCTTTTCAAATGCTCAACTTGCCCTTATGGTAGATGTAATGAAGCGGATAAACGATCAAAGTCAAGGCTCATATTTTGGGTTTAAAGAAAGAAACAGATTCATTTAAGCTCAAGGGGGCTCACTAAGGGTAACATTATGGTGGCTTTTAAAGCTAACAGGGTAAATCCTAATTGTTTTCAACATTTTAACGTTTGCATAAGGTTATGTGATCTCAACTAGTATTTGGAAGCAAGTTCTAGAGTTCCTTAATCATGAAAGAACACTCTCAACAAAGAATACTTGAAATTAGTGTTTAATAATTAAAAAAGGCTCAAATTCTTACCAAATGAAAAATGTCGTTCATCTATCACAACAAGCTAATGTCCTTTTAACCGAAATCCAAGTTACTCAGTCTAAGCACGCAAGTATACTCATTCACTCATATTATGCATTTCTAATCCCGATTGAGTTCATTTAATGATCATGCATCTCTAAATAATAAATGGGAAAACAAACACATAATACACAATTAACACTCGCCACCCCCCTACTTAAACATCATATTATTCCTAATGTGACATAAAAAAAAGTAAAAGAGGGGTCTAGGACAAAAGAAAAAAATTAACATGAATGAGGACAAACATTAAAGACTAAAAGAAATTAAATTGTATGTAGTACAGACAATAAAAAGAATGGGGAAAGGAACACGATACAAAAGTGTGGTGGTAGCTATGTCGATGCAGTGTGAAGTATGGCAATAAACATGGCATCCAAAATTGATGAGTGGAGATAGTTGCGAGGAAGACAAACAAAAGAGATTGAAAAGAAGGCCTGTGCACACAAAGCAAATAACTTAAGTCGAGTTTCACTAAAAGAAATAACAAACAACTAAATTGAAAGACAAAACATAAATGATATGGATTGCCTCCCATTTAGCGCTTCTTTAATATCTTTTAGTTGGACACCTCAACCCTTACGCTCAAGGTGGATCGTCCAAAGTGATCGATTCCCCTGTTGCCTTCTCTTCACAGATCTTCTTCTCCAAAAATTTTCCAATATCTCCCGCAGTTGCATCATCTAACAATTGACAGCAATTATCAATCTCCCTCACCAAGCTCAACTTCTTTTCTTCTTCTTCCTGCAACACAAAATCAAAGTCTGTAGGATTAAACTGATCAACACGAGAGCATTCTTCATAAACAGTAGTTGTAGGAATAGGTTCAACATTAAAGATTGAGAATTCTACTGTTTCTCCTAAAACAGTCATGGTCAGCTTTCCGTTCTTCACGTCAATCAAGGTATTAGTAGTGGCCATAAAAGGCCTCCCTAGGAGTATGGTGTGCTCCTTCCCTTGCTATTTAACCTCCCCATGTCTAATACCACAAAGTCTACAAGAACAATTAATCCACTAACCTTCACCAACACATCTTCCATTATTCCTTTCGGATAACAAATTGTCCTATCAGCTGATTATAGGCACATATTGGTTCATCTTAATTATCTTAGATCTAGTTTCTCATAAATAGATTGAGGCATAAGGTTTATACTCGCCCCAAGGTCAAGCATACCTTTAACTTTAGCACCATTACCCATTGACACTTGCACAAGAAAACTCCCTGGATCCTTCAATTTAGGGGGTAATTACTATTGTAGCACTGCACTTGCAACCTCTGAAACTATCACCTTCTCATTTTGCTCGAACTTCCATTTCTTGGTGCTTAGTTCCTTGAAGAACTTCACGTAAGTTGGAATGTTTCTGATCATATGTAACAAAGGTAGGTTAACATTAACTTTGGAAAACATATTATAAAGATCATAAAATTGCTTATCTTGTTTCGATTCCTTAAGGCGACTTGGATATGGGATTGGTGGTCTATAAGGATTAGTTGCCTTATGCAATCTTGGTCCTTCATTACAGTCAGTTGTATGCCCCAATTTTTCATCCTTTTGAACCTGACTTGAAGAGCTGTCGTGCCCATTGCTTCCCTCATTATGCTTACTTTCTTCGTTGGGGAGGCTCTCCTCCTCTTAATTACCTACACCAGAAAGATTAGAAGGGATCTCAACATGATTATCGATTACCTTACCATTTTTTAGAATAGTGACTGCTTGTGCTTGTTTGGGTTGATTGGGCAACTTCCCTTTTTGATTGTTGTGCAATTGAGCCGCGAGTTGCCCTACTTAGATCTCAATCCTCTTCATAGATGCCTCCAAAGAATCGAACGTCTTGTTGTTCGTTTCTTGATTTTAAGTTATGACCTAAATAAACGCATTCAGGCTTTCCTCCAAAGAAGGTTTGCTTGGTTGGGTTTGAAGTTAGGATTGCCCTTGGTAATAATTCACCCTCTAAAAATTTTGATATTATTGTTGGGGCTGTACTGGTGGATTATTGGTCTTCCATGAAAAATTAAGGAAATTTCTCCAATCAGGGTTATAGGTGTTTGAGTATGGATCATTTTGCTCCCTTAGGTGAAAATCGTTTAATGAGTTCACTTGTTCCTCCCCATCTGCAAAAGGCTCACAAGAATACGAACAAACGTTAGCTCCATGACCACAAGTTTCACATAACCACATACCTCTTGATTTGGAACGTTTTGGGGTAGCCTTGTAGTTAGCATCTTCACATGCCTCGTTAACTTAAGCTAACTGCATAGCCAATTCTTGATTCGAGCTCACTTCATGAACTCCAGCTCTTCTTCCCCTCACGCTCTTTTGTTGAGAATTGGCTCCCAACATTTCGAAGATTTAATATGTTTCTTCGATCGTCTTCTCTCCCACAGCTCCTCCTACTGCATTGTCCACCATATACTGACATTGTTATGTCAATCCATCATAAAAGAATTGGTTGGGCATGTGGAGTGGAAAATAATGGTGTGGACACTGAATGAGCAGGAGTTTGAATTGTTCCCATCCCTCATGGAATAACTCTCCCTCCATATGAGTGAAGGTGGCTATCTTTGTCCGCAACTCAGAAGTCTTCTAGTGGGAATAGAACTTTCCCATGAACTTGTTGTACACCTCTTCCCATGTAGTCAATGAACTAGGTGGAAGGGTCATCAGTCATGCCTTGGCCTGATCCTTCAATGTGTATAGGAAGCACCTCATCCTGAGTTGATCTTCATCTAGGCCATCCAACGGGAATGTCTGAAGAGTGGTATAGGATTCCCGAATGAAGTTTAAAGGGTCTTCATTGGGAACCCCCATAGAATGATGGCAGCATATTATAGTGAATACTCTTCAATTCATAGTTACTAGTTGCCTCCCCCAATCGTATGCACGAAGTGGCAGTACCGATTACTGGTCTAAAGCATTCCTTCATCATTGGCTGCCTTTCACCCATCTCTTGATCTTCTAGTTTGGGTCCCTCGAGATTGTCTTCAAAGTCCTTTGGAAGTTCTCTTATCCGATGTACGTTGTCAATAAAGGGAGTAAGTTGACCTTCCTTAGACCTCCTTCCTCACACAAACCAAATAAAAACAACAGTGAATTAATAAGAAAATTACAAAAACAACTCAATGAAATAACATGACAAAAAATGTATGCATGAACAGATAAAACAATCGACGAAACAATCAAAATCACTTTAGCAAATAAAAACAATCAAAATTAATTCAAGTTCAAAACACTAAACACTTCCATGGCAACGGTGCCAAAAACTTGTTATGCTCAAAAAGTTCTAAAAAGACCTAGGCTATCCTACTCGCAAGTATACTAGATATTTGTAGTTGATAACCCAGGGTCGTTTCCCATAGAGGTGAAATTGGTCAACTTAAATTAAGTTTGAATTAAAAATAAAAATAAAACAATGCATTCCTAAATATTCTATCCCGATTGTTGAGTGAAAGCTTTTAAGGAAAATTACAAAATTAAATTGAAAAGTATACGAAATTAATTGGGAGCAAAGACAAATAGATTAATCGAAGCGAAAAAACTCTTGAGAATTTATTTCACTAATTTAATCTCCTATGCATGATTAAGGGAAAATGATTGGATTGTTGTCTTACTAAAATTAATAGTTAGGTTCTAAATCGATTCAAGTAATGAACTATTCTAACTTTCGTATTCAACAAGTTATTATCGGAATTAATTATGAAAACCCAACTACCAATTACCACTTAAGTTAATATATTTCTAGTTCTTAACCTAAGTGTCCATAGTTTCTCATTCCGTATTAAACTTCATCTCTTGAATCTTCATTTAACAATAAAATGAGGCAAAGTTTGGTCATTCTATTACATTCATTCAGTTTAGAAACTACATCAATAAATAAGACAACATATCCGTAACCTAATCATGCATATTCAACTAAATAGCTACATTAATTCTCAAGAAAAGACATCAGCCCATCATATCATACACACGGTTCATCATACTCAAATAATTCAATCTCATATTACTGTCGACAGAAGATTGAAAATAACAACCTAGTAACTACTTAAACGAACTATGACAAGATAATAAACAACAGTCGTTAAGCTAACAAGAGGATGAATCAGTTAATACCAACAAAACAGTAAACTCAAAGAAACAAGCAACAAATGAGGAATGAAATAAACAAACAGAGGGTAAGATAATGAGATATTGGAGGTCTTCTGCACTCTCAACTTTCAGCTTTGGCTCTCGCCTTCTACCTCGATTGCTCTCTTCCAATCGAGTGTTTGCTCAAGACCAACTCCAGCTTTCGCTTTCGGCTTCTCTTCTCAGCTCCCACTTCTCTGCTATTGCTCTCTTCTTCTCCTTCTCAGACTATCTCTGTTTCTCGTCTATGTTTATCTTCTTTTTCTCTATCTCTCTACGCCTCCCATGTCTGTGCCGCTGTGTGAGTTAATAAATGAAACAGTGAATGAAAGATGATTCTCTCAGCTGCCACCTCTCTTCCTTTTATTAGACTCTCTTTAGGTTTAGGGTTGCATGCCTTAACGTCGTGAGCTGCCACCTATTAAAGTCATAATTAATCTTAAAACTTCTCACGGGCGTGCATGGAGAGTCACGGGTGTGACTCCCTTTTGTCACACCCGTGCATGGGGATGTCACACCACCCCCGTGTATGGGAAGTCACAGGTGTGACTCCCTTGTCACCACCGTACATTAACCATGCACGGTGGTGACATAAAATCACCACCTTGCACGGTGGTGACTTGGTAACATTTAATGCAAAAATTACGTGACTTTGGTGTTTTAATGCAAAATTCACAAAATATCCCAATTAACATTCATGCAATATTCATACCATTTTCACTTAATTAATCTCAAATTTAGATCAAAACACAAGGATTTGTAACCAAAATCAAAATATGAATGCAATTAAAAGTAATAGAAATTTGGCACAATATATTGTTAATTATAGTCAACTAATTGGGAAAGAACGTCTTTACTAGTTAGAGATAAGACTGGATATTACTAAATCTTTCCAGATTTCATACAGTGAGATTTATACTGAATGTTGTTAGTGTATGGATTGAATAAGTCAAATATTTAATTTTTTATAAATATGATAAATTTTAATTTATAATCAGAATAGTATGCTTGTTTTATTACTGTAAATTTAATATATTTTGAATTAATCATGAGATGACCTTTCAATAGGGGACCTTAAGCCAATACACGAAACCAACTATCACAATATTGATTTGGATAGACTAGATCCAAAAATGTGTTCATTTTTCTAGATGATTTGGTTATGAATTTGAAATCTTGCCTTACTCGTAAATAATTTTAATAGGGGGCCCACACTTTTGATTAGTAACGTCACCCTCTGGGAGGCTCCATCATGTTTACTTATTGATCTTCCCAGGTTTTCCCTCTCTTTTGGTCTGACCACCAATTTTGAAAATGCCAGACATATTTTGGACCGACATATTTAATTAATTACTATAAGCTAGTAAGCAAATTCAACATTTTGTAGTAATTTGACTAATTGGGTTCCGTAACAATCGGAAAATTGACCAACTGCAGGGGCATTATTGAAGCACCCCAGTCGGAGTCCAATTAATGGCACCAACTTACAATTAACAATTCTGATAAAACATGATATAAAATTATTAAAAGCAATTTTAAAATAGGGCTATAATACAAATTGCTTGAAATTGAGGAAGAAATTCTCTAACTTAATAGTTCCGTATCAAATTTGAGAATCATAGTCAAACCAAGCGTTGATCTTAACTCCTCGACAAACATACAAAATTAAAGATACTATTTGACTAATTGGTTCTTTATACTACTTAAAAATGTTTTTTTAATTAATAGGTTCTTCATATTGGTTTTATATGTTCGTTCATACGAGAGTTTCATACTTTGTTCATTTCATTGCTGTTTATTAACGCCGTGTTTGGTTATTGTCCCCATGAGTGGGGACAGTTGACAAAACAACTTAATCCTGTGCCTTTTGAATGTTTGGTTACTGTCTCTTCAGTTTCTGTCCCCCGTCTCCGGTAGACAGGGACAACAAATTTTGTCCCTTCGAAAAT
>JANQAP020000202.1:71993-83147 GCA_026874005.2 Erythroxylum coriaceum | reverse complement strand
ATTGGTCCTCAACCTTAAACTAGAACATTTGTACTGCTAATTAGAGGTTACAAGATGCCCCAATATACAAAACTACCATCATTACCACTATCTAGTCCATATAGAAGGAAAGAAATAGGAGGATCTATAAAAATAAGGAAGTTAAGTACAACTTAGCTGAAGATACTATTAATTGGATCTGAGCCACTATGATGGCCAAATCTGATCAACATGCTCTGTCCTTAGGAATGAAGACTAGATGGCATTTGTAGCATTTTCTATTAATTACATTCAGCTCTGTAATTTGTTTTTGACTTAAGTATTGTAATTTATTTCTTAATGAACTTATTGTAATGTATGAGTTTGATTCCCTATAGTTCAATCAATTATTATTCAAATTTCAAAAAAACATTTGATTTTTTATTTTAGGATCTCTTAATAGATACGGAAAAAGGTCACTTAATGCCTTACTAAATTTAAGAGTTAAGACGTAATTTTTTTATAAGGGTTGTCTAATCTTAAGTTTTTGGATGTTGCCTAATATTAAGTTCTATTGGTGACTATTACTTTTTACACTGCCTAAAAAATGTTATGTAATTATTAAATAAATAATGAAGTCTAATAACTTTTTTTAATAAAATTAGACAGGTAGAGAAAATGTGTTAAGATAGGAATGAGTTAATGTCATTTTTGTTGACCAAAAGTTAGAGAGTTTTTATCAGTAAGTCCTTATTCCAAAATGTTTGAAAATTATAAAAATTACTAATTGTGTCAACTTAAGTGGCTCCTCCTATGAAAATGACACACTTTTTTTAAAGAAAACTAAAATATTTATTAATAAAAAATGCCACCTAAGATAAGAACAAAGGAACTGAAATGAAAAACTAGCAGAACACTTTAGACACTTAAAGTTTAATAAGAAATACTGCTACTAAAGTATAATCTACCAAATGGAAAGAGGCAAGAAGAAGCTAAGAACGAAAAAACAAAGCTAAAGAAAAAAGAAGATTAAATGTTCCAGTTGGTAGTAATGAGATGACTAATCATAGTATTGACATTTTCGACGATTGTAAATTCTCTAATCTATTGCTAACATTATATGCTAAGATTAATAGGAGTTTTGTGTGAGGTCTTGAAAATTCTATTATGTCTTTATTTTGATAAGTAAAATATGAAGATGAAAGCCATTTTAAATAAAATATTATCACCTTTACATTTATGATTGATCTGTGAGTCCTAATCACAAGTTGCTGCCAAGTATAAGCATTACACTATAGGTTGTACCAATAGAGAGAAGCATTTCAGACCATAAGGAAGTAGAAGTAGTTAAAGAATAGGTGATCCAAGTGATTTACCTTCCACTTTGCAAAGAGAATAGAGATTTTTAGGAAGGGGAAAGGAAAAAATTGATCCTTAATCTAAAACTTCTTCTTAATAACCAACTATAGAAGGAAATTATATTTAGGAAGCCCATTAAGGAACCAAACCAAGTTATATTAGAAAACAGAAGGAGGGAGACAACCACTGAGAATTTGTAGAAAGAGAGGTTAATGAAATTAATTTAATTATAAAATAGCCAAACAACCTTGTCTTCTCTATAGTTGTTAACGTGGTAAGTAGGGGGTTTAGTCTTATTTAAGAAAAAGCTCTCTACTGATCTACAGGCTAACTCTAGGAGTTGTTGTAGATGATGGTTTGAACTTTAATGTGAAGAGGTAATCCTTCAATGATGGATATGATATTCAAGCATCTTGGAGGGGACCT
Organism: Erythroxylum coriaceum; assembly: GCA_026874005.2. Classification (NCBI taxonomy): domain Eukaryota; kingdom Viridiplantae; phylum Streptophyta; class Magnoliopsida; order Malpighiales; family Erythroxylaceae; genus Erythroxylum; species Erythroxylum coriaceum. Next base: position 81,404 of record JANQAP020000202.1, on the reverse strand, counting down.
AATGGATATCAATTATTGTAATAGAACCAGGTCCCTCTCTAGCTAACAGTGATGAATTTAACAGCATCCATTACCATTTTCACCAACTTATGAATTTTATTTATAGTCTAAAAAGAATCAAGTTTGGCATTAGTGATCTAGAAGCTTTTCCTTTTTAAGAAATGAGTATTAATTTACCTCGCCCAAAATCATTCATGGTATATGAAAAGTTTCCATATTATTATAAATTATTCATTAATTGAATGAAATGTACTCCTAGCCTCCTTTAGATTTTGAAAAGAACAATTCTTTCCAATTAAATTTAGCCTTGGTAGAATCCTTTCACTCACTAATCTATAAGAAAAATTTCACGACTCTTTAAATTAATTCAACTATCTTCATCTAGAGAAGAGATCAGGCACACAAATATGTGTGAAGGCTACTCAAAATTGAATTTATGAGTTGCCTATATAAGAAATTTTTTATTTATGATTGGCCTATATAAAAAAAAATTGTTGTTCAAGATGTCAATTCTTTTTTACACAAGATTAGATTGTGGTAAATAGACTTTATAGGTAAGCCTTCTGGCTATTAAAGGATAGTTAATCAAGATTAAAATTAGTAAAATAAGAGAGTTGGCTTGTAAAGTTTGAGATACCTATAAAGAAAAAGAGGCTACTCTTGTAAAGATTGATCCTTAGCCTTGAAAAATTACTAAATTTCTTTTAATGATTCCATATAAATTTTGATAAAAGGAATGAGCCTTGTAAAAAAGAAGCAAGTCATTGAAAAATGAGAGGTTAAAGAATTGTATTGAAATTTTTTGATTCTTACATTGTTGGAAGAAATCAATACCTAATAAGGAATTCTATGCAAAGAGAAAAAAGATAAAGGAAGATAAGGTCACCTTATCAATCTTTTGCCTCCTTTAAAGATAACAGTAAGGTTCCTATTAATAAGAATACCATAAAAAGTGGTGGAGATATATTATGCCATTAGGAAATATGAAAGCTTTTAAACTTTAATATTGAGGCTTCACTCTATAGAGTCAAAGGTTTTATTAAAATCAATCTTGAGAAAAACAACTTTTGAAGTTAGGTAACCTGTGATAATTATGGTGAAGCTTTTGGGCCAATAATAAGTTATCATCAATACTGTAACCTGAGGTAAAAGCAATATGAGAAGGATCAATGAGAGTCGTTAACACCTCTTTAAGTCTATTAATAAGTAATTTAAAGATAATATAAATTAATTTGTGCATGATTATTGGTGTAAGGATAGAAAGAATTTTTAGAATTAGAATTTTTGGGAATAGGGTGATGAATGTCTTATTGAATTCTTAAAGAAGTTTGTCATTATAGAAGTTTTCATGTGTTATTGTGGTAATAGTATCTCCAACTAGAAGATGAGTTAGTTAAGATTTTTAGAGTTTGGAGCTTGGTTAGCTTCAATTTTTTCTTATGTTCACTCTATATCTAGTATGTAGATTGACGTGGTGATGAACTTGGCTTTCTCCTAAAAGATAGTAAAAATATTGAAGTACTTATAAGCTAATTTTTTAATCCTCTCTTGGTTAGTATTGCCTTTCTTAAATCATTAATGAGAGAGTATATTTTGTTAGAATTTCTTCTTTAGAGAATGGTAATATGGAAGATCTTTGTGTTGCAATATTTATATTGAAGGTAGTTTATTCTTGATTTATGTTTGGGAGTGAATTATGGATAATGAGGGATTGAGTGAATTTTTTCATGGCCTGCCTCTCCTTAGATTTGAGTGGGGGGTTTTCAGAAGTAACAGAGAGATTATCCTAGGCCAAAATCAAATTCTTTCTTATATATGAAAATGCTTTATCAAAGTTAATGAGATGATCTGTTAAGATGCTTAATTTCAGTATAATTCTTCCATTAAAGTATAATGGTAGTTGCTTGTCACTAATTCCTCAAACTCACCTATCTTTAAGACTCTCCGAATTGTTCACCATTCATTGGTTTGTTTATTGAATGTTTGTTTTCATAGTAGCTAGCTGAAACTTCGGATTTAACTATGTTTTCCCGATCATCAAGTTTAAAGATTTTAATGGTTTCTAGAAGTTCCATCTCTAACTCAACCATATCACATATCATAGTGTACCATGTTACCGCGAATGTATTTATCAAGATAGATTGACCTTTCAATAGAACTAAGATAGCTTAAGCTTTCTATAAATTAGTACTCAGAAAAGATGACATGAAAGTTAACCTAGATGAGTGCAACTTTCGACTTTATTTTTTTGAGTTCCAAATCAAGGCGTCATTTCTAAAAATTGGGACTTGACACCAAAGCTGATTCCAATATACTTTATTATAGATGTCTCATTATTGAATTTGAAGAGGAAGAAATCTGATTCGTTAATGAGAAAATCCACCTTTAAACTAAAGGAAAGATTGGTCATTTCTCAACGAAAGAAAAAAAACCCTACTAAAGTATTTACCCGTTTAGAAACTCTAAATTTGAACACATCCAAATTGATTCTCATATGAATTCTAGCATGATATCTAGTAAATTGTGAGTTCTAGCACGATATCTAGCGAATTGATTCATTCTATGTGCATAGGCACTACATTTTACCTTTTTTAGTGAATATGGAATCACTTTTTGGTAAGAATATAGGGAACTTATCTTGAAATAAGTATATATCCTCTCTTTATATAAATAAATATGAAGTTAACGATATGGTCCTCGTAACGCTAGTGGTTCCTAGATTCCCTCCATTGTGAAGTGTATAATTTTCCTTCACCCATAAGTTCAGGTAAGATGGGTATATCCATTTATTAACAATAGTCTTGGGGACCTCCTTTTGCATAAATTGGCCGACATGGAATCTTATTCTTCTCATCACTTCCTCAGAGGTTGCATCATCCAAACTTAGAAGGAATCACAGAACTCCACGGTGGCTTGTTCTGTTTCCCAACACAGCGAACACCATTCTTTTGTGGGGATGGATAGAAGCTCATTTACTAAGTGAATGGTGAAATAAAAACACAAAAGAATCTATGCAATTATATGGTGATGTAACGAAGTATTTAAACAAATGTAAAGTAATAATGATCTCATTAACAGAATAACATTTTAGGAGGGCATATGGTTCTAGTATTGGTTGTTTACAAGTGAAAGACAAATTTGGGGTTACCGATGTGCCAATGCCTCTTTGCGTAGTTTGGTTATCCGTGAAGGATCTATTCTTGTCAAACGTACTCCTTAAAATTAACATCTATCGTTTTCGTTCCCAAAAAATGTAAGGTTTCATACATATTTTTTAGAAGTAACACTTGTTGCGAAATCTATCCCTCTCATTGCAAAGTTGCTCTAGCAGATATAAGAAAGAAAGAGAAAGAGACATCATAATAAAGTATATAAGCACAAGCAGATGACCATAGCAAATTAACGTACCCTTGAAACAATTCGATGACAATCTCTTTTAGTTTTGTTCATTTCATATGTTGCGTATTACGTAGTTGAACATCTGATACAAGATATCTTCTCCTAATCATAAGTCAAGTCTTACTCATACATGAACTAATTTCTTCCTTATCTGATCCATTCGAGACCTCAGTGATCCCGCTGGAACAAGGCGAGGAAGGTTGTGAATGACCTAAACTCAAGCTGACTTCCGCCCCAGAGTTCTCCAAACTATTCCCAATGATGACACCATGCTTTCTTGGTTTCCTCTTCCTTTGAAATACGCCATAGACAACCCAATTTACCGAATTCACCATTGGTATCTTTGACTGTGAGTAATGTATGTTTCAAAAAAACAAAATCCGTTAGCTATAATTAAAAAGGAGAAATGATTAGGTTCTGCGAACAGCTGAGACATCATTACAAATTTTCTATGGTACTTATTGCTTTACGTAAATCTTCTGGACGCACCTGGTAAGAATTTGATATTGCTGAGGAGGATACAAGGCGAAACTCATGCATAATCCATTTAGTTTTGGTCTCATTAGAATGCTTTCCATCGCAGAAGACAAGGGTTTTCCGCGTTCCAACAGCTTGGTTGCTTCCAGAAGCTACAACTTGTTTAATTTTGCCAACACATTTCCAGCAGCCATAACCGGCACTTCTCTTACGTTTTCCTTGACTAATCTGATTGTCCTTTGCCTTGTAAAAGAAGTACCTCCTTTCCTTGACATCACCTAAAACGAACCAAGACGACAATTTAATGTGATTTATCTCGAAACAGTACCAGTGAAGAGTATGTATTTCTAAGAACAACCAGTAATTAAATATTTACTCATCTGTCCACATGGTTTCACCAACCTGGCAAATTCCAAGGATCAGTTTGGAATACGTCAAACTCAGGAATAATAGAGGCCGGCAATGGAACACCAAACACCTTACGTTTCAAGTAATGAACGAGAAGCTCTTCATCTGTTGGGTGAAACCTGAACCCAATAGGGAACTTGACGCCACCAGTCCTAACAAAGTAAGGTTTCTCCATGCCAAATCTCAACTCAAAAACCTCCCAGCTTCAGAAAATTAAAGTCTGTTTCTTTATCTGAACCAAGTTGAGATTAGACTATCTGCAACTCAGCAAGGTTCAATATAAATGACAAAGATATAACGAGGCATATTTTATGTAAATTACCTAACAGAGCAAACTATACGTAGGAGAGAGAGAGACAGAAAGGAACATAGTCCAGATTGGAAGGCAAAAACGAGAAGAATGCTTGCTATGGCCTTTGAGTTTGTGGGCTAGTAAGTTAAGGAAAGACCAAGGGGTTGCTTATATGGAGGGAGGAGGGAGGGGGATATTCCAAAGGATCCAATTCGTAGTCTGAGTCAACTCCCTGATTGACTTTGGAAAGCCATTGCTTCAACCCATTTTTCTCATTGGTCATAAACGTGTGCGGGGCGCTAGTAACATTAAGACCCAAAAGTCTCTGTAAGGAAGTATTCCACTTCGGGTCAAGACGCACACACGGTCTGGTACTACCTTTAAACCCCACGTTTGGCACGTTTTATAGTAGGTGGCTTTAGTTATTCATGATTGCACTGATCGGTTATTTCCTAGGGATTTCGGTTTCAAAAGCACCGGACTTTATTAAGTTCTAAAGTCTAAAGATGCCTGACTTTGCTTTACGATGGACTTTGAATTTCCTTAATTAAAGAAGATAGTTGGTGATTCCCGTAATGCTGTCTTCTAACCCGTCCAAAATCAGTTAGTTCCCACAATTTTACCATCTTAATCTATTTTAAACTAGAAATTGGAGAAGTTTGGGAAAGTTACCTCTTATTAGATATATTCTATAAATGAGCAACAAGAAAATATAAGTAGGATTGGTAATAGATCAATCTGATCCCGGCTTAATTTTTTTACTTTAGCTTGGACATAACCTAAGGTCTAATTGACTTCAGGTCCTAAGTACAATCAATTCAAAAGACATTTGATCTCAGCCATGTTTGATTGGAGTGTGAAGGCCTGAACATGAATCAAACTGGACAAAACTCGAAAAAATTTAATCTAAAGTTATCCAAACAAGTGAAAAACATCTAGACAAATATAAAACACTAGCAAAAAAAGAGTTGCTAAAACAATGGAAGGTTTGAAGAAAAAACAACACTTTGAAAAATCTCCTAAATGCAAGCAAGATAAAAAGTCCAAAAGTTAGAAGAAAATTTTTAAATGCAAGGCAATAACATTGTAAATGATATTAAGGTAAGAGGACTTGAAAGGGGTGAGAACAAGATAATATTGGAAATAATAAAAAGTTATTTTCAAGTATTAAAATAGAAGCAAAAGAGATTGAAGAAGGAATTCTTATTTCAATATATGTCTCAATGCTTTTAATGAGAGGTATTTATACATGATGTAGTTATATAATATAGAAAAATATACTTTAACATATGTTAATTACATCCCTAGTATTTGATAATCATATCCCTAATTATTTTCTAATATAGCTAGATATAGATGATACTTGACTCTTAAGAATATATTAACATCCCCCTGCAAATTCAAGGTGGTAAAAAGTAAGATATAGTAATTTTGAAAGCAAATTCTTGAAATCACCAAGTTGGGAGTGATTTGATGAAAATGTTTGCAACTTTAGACGGTGACAAAGTGGGGAACAAATTGAATATTGCCTTGAAGAACATGATGTCACACATGATGACAATCAATCTCAACATGTTTAGTACTAATGAAAGACATCATTACATGTTATTTATATGGCTTTGTGACTATCATTGAAGGGATGAGTAGTAAATGAAGAGGAAATAGCCATATCTTAAAGTAACCAATAAAGCTAGAAAAGTTTAGAGGCAGTGTTAGCAAAAGCTTGATATTATACTTTAGTGCTAGAGTGAGAGATAATTGTTTGTTTCTTACTATATTATAAAATGGGAAATGTTTTAGTAAAGAAATAGCAACCAGTAGTTGAGAAATGATCATTTATCTCTCTGAGTGAATCAGCATCAGAATACACACATGATGTACAGAAGGATACGAAGCACAATAAAGAAGTAACTGCTATGAGATGCTAACATAAATTGACTAATGACGTTAACTGTGTGTGTAGTATCTAGATGGGAGATATTAAGGTATATAAGACAACCAATTGATTTGTGATAAAGAGTACCATCAATAGCAAAAACATGAACATTGGGTTCAAGGAAAGTGTTACTAGTCTTAGTGTCAGTGATACCACTAAGAGAGATAAGATTTGTGACATATTTCACTTATGAAAGAAAGTACCCAAGTTCATTAAATAAAACCTCAATACCCAAATTGTAACTCAAATTATGTAAATCTTTTATCTCAAAATATTGATGGCTAAAATATTTTAAAGTGGATATACCTTGAGTATCAACCCCAGTAATGATCATATGATCAACATAAAGGAGAAGAAGACTATATCTTTAAGCAATTTTGTGAAGAAACAATGCATGATTATAAGACTAGACCAAAAAGCAAGGAGATCAATAATGGAGGAAAATTTAGTAAATCAAATTTGAGGAGCTTATTTTAGTCTATATAAGGCTTTACGAGGAAGACAAACCTTATTAAAGGGATGATTATAACTAGATAAAGTTTGTGTGTACACATTCTTTTTTATAAAATCAACATTGATGAATGCATTCTTTACATCCATTTTTTAATAGTAATTAATGCTTACTAGCAACAACTACAGTGAGACTATGTATTAAAGATAAATTGGATATAGAGGTAACTGTCTCTTCATAGTTAATACCATACTCTTGAGTAAATATTTTATTAATAAGTTGGACTTTGTATCATTTAATTGATCCATCAATCAAAGTCATAATTTTATAGACCCATTTACAACCAACAACAAACTTTCCTTAAGGTAATTCAACCAAATCTCTAGTATTTATTATAGTGAATGCTCATAATTCTTCTTCCATTACTTTTTGTCGTAAAGTGTTAAAATTTGTTTTGCGATAGATGTAAGGTTCATATAGGGAGATAACAATGGAATAAATATGAAAATCTTGAAGGCAAACAAAGGGGATACTTACTCGATTAGTGCAATAAGGAAAAAATTGAGGAGTATAAGGTTTTAATAAGGGAGTAGATGGAGAAAGATCATTTGTAATAGGTGATAGATCTACAGTTAACAAAGAAACAATAAAATTAGGTATAGGTTGTGTGAACTACTAAAAACTATCAAAAAATAATCCTAAAAGGGAAATGTCAAGAAACGAGGTTTTTTTAATTAAATTAATTGTTTCCATATAAGGTAAAGAGATACCTCGTAATGCTTTAATACAAATACCAACCGTAAAATATTAAAAAGGCCTAAGAATATAGCAAAAATTACAATTTAACCAATGCTTCTTAGCGCATACATAGCCTTCATACAAATTACATGTTATCTAGTCTTTGTCTAAAGTTTTGTTTACTAACTTTCCCAATTGCCTCCTATTTATATTGATATGTCAACTTCTTTTTAACTTCTCTTTGATATTTTGAGGCACTATTCTTCAATTGTTTCTTAGATGTCTTGATATTTTGAGTGATGTTCCTTTTTTTAAAACAAATTTACTATGGAATAAAAGAAAAATTGGCAAGAATGTTCGCTAACACAAAATTTTGAAAGGCATAAGAATATTTTTATGTTTCTAAAAGGTCACATTCTTAAAGATACAAAGTATTTGTGACAATAAATCTTAACACTTATACCCTTTATATTCTATCTAGTAACTTAGGAAGTAAAAATAGTCACGCTCATGGTTTTAATTTGGTGTATTCATATAGTTAGAGAAGAATGAAATAAGCATTACCAAGGACTTTAAGAATTTGGTAGTTAGGAGCATGATTATATAAGCATTCAAAAAGATAGAAACTACCTATAACATGAGTGGGGATACAATTGATAGTATATATAGTGGTAAAAGTAGCTTCTTCCCAAAACCTTTTTGAACAAGAGGAAAAGATGAGAAAAGCTCAGTGAATACGTTATCAATCACTAAACTATTGTAGTAGTCATGGAACTAGGTCAAACCCTAAAAGAATTAAATACTAGTTTCTTAATTTCATTTGATAAAATATAAGTGGGTTTATAAGTAATTAACTAATAAATTAAAATTAACAAAAAATTAAAATAAACCAATTATGTATAAAAATGAGAAATTCAATTTTACCTAACTGTAATTCAAGTGAAGGATCTTATCCAAATGTACCTCAGATTATTGGTCTAGAAAGAATAAATTATCACAACTTGAGCATTTAGTCTAAAACCTATTAGAATAGCTACAATACATCTCAATTTTTTCTAAATTAATTGATTCAATTATAACATTCAAATCAAACTTACCATTAATTGATTGAGTATGATAGCATTCCATATTAATTAAATGATAGCAATAAGCTTAATAAAAAAGACTAAACCATAAATTAAATATTTAAAATGGTAATAATTATTCAATTTAGTTTTCATGTTTCTTATAAGATAGATATGTAATTATATAAATAAGCTACTTACTACTCATACCAATCACTCAAATATTTATGTATTACTAAACTTATGGATAGAGATAGAATAATAAACACTAAATAAAGTTGTCAAACCAATCAATATTAATTAATCATGAAATAGAAGAACAAAAATAAGAAATGCTTATACTAAAATAAAATCTAGGTTTAAAACAAAACCTCCAAAAGTTACAACTAGATTTTTTATACTCCTTAAATTGAAAATTTCATATTTAGCCACCTATGGTTCTCCTTTTCTCATTAAAGATAGAAGAAAGAAGAGAAGAAAAAAATGTGTGTAACATGTTGTTCCCTCTCCCAAAACTCTGGTCTATGAATATTCTAAAGATAATTATTGAAATAATTCATAATCCCTATCTAATAGAGCTAAAAATAAAGTCTCCTAATTAGACTAAACTTCCTAGAGTGAACCTAATTCTAAGTGTGATCCCATC
>JANQAP020000202.1:49654-60992 GCA_026874005.2 Erythroxylum coriaceum | reverse complement strand
TTAGTTTTTCACAACGAGCTTTGGAAGGACTTCGGTGCTTGGATTGTGGTTTGGACTCTGGTACCTTTTCAATATCTCCAACAAACAGGTTAGTTTTTCTTTTCCTCTTTTGGTGAAAAAAAAAGGAAACTTTCTTTGTTGTCGTTAATTATAAAATGTGAGATCGCAAAGTGACGGTTGGTTGCAGTTTTTATTGTTTTGATATTAATATTAGTAATCAACACGTAAGTTTCTCTGTGTTGCTCTCCCTCTTTCTTGACGCTCTCACTCTGTCTTCCTTCTTCGCAGCCTCCTCTTTTCGGGTATGGTTTCTTCATTAATCGGTCTCTTCTACTTTGGTGTTTTTTGGGTTTTGTTGGGTTTTCTAAAATTTATGTTCTTTATGTTTTTTTGTTTTGTTTTTTTTTTGTTTTTAAATTTTATTAGCTTCTTTGTTTGATTTAGTGTCTAATGCTTTCTGGGTTTTATTATGTTGATCTCTTTGCATCTGATATTATTGGGTTTATGTCAATATTGAATTTTTATGCTTAATGAACTTATGGTTTACGTTTTGTGTTTCTACATGTTCATTTTTTTCTCTGGGTTTTCGTGTTTTGTATGATTCAAAGTCGAGTTCTTTGATGCTTTATTGCTCTCATCTGGGTATTGGTGCTTTTCTAAAGATAAAGAGAGGATATTTTTCGTTATATTTTAGTTTTAAAATATTTTTTAAAAGTCGAGTTATATTTTATTTTTTATTTATCTATGTATTTATTGTAATTTAGCATGCCAGTTTTACTTATTTACTTTTTAACCTGCATCATTCTTTTATTGTCACATCTACCTGTGGGTCTACCGAAAACAGCCTCTCTACTATATAGGGGTAAGGCTGCGTACTATCAGACCTCCCCAGACCCTGCTTTATTGCGAGATTTCAAACTAAGTGATGATGATGATGATGATGATCTTCAACAAATTGCCGAATAAAACTACATACTTGCTCATGCTCAAACGCCTACTCCTTGTCCGATTTATTTTAGGGTTTTTTTGTAATGAACACCAGTAAATCCAATTTTGTGACGAACATAAGATCTTTGATCTTGTTCTTTCATACGTGCTAATTGGAGCCATTTATGCTAATCATCTCGCTTATTTTTGCCTCTGTCTTTGATGATAAATACTTTGACACATAATTGAACCTGGCTCTAATACGATTTGTTGGGAAAAATTACGAATTAAATCCCACAGATAAAATCAGCAAGAAATAATAAGCAGAAATTTAACGTGGTTCACCCTCTAATTTGGGTTATATTTACGAGCCAAATTTCGAATAAAACTTTCACTAATGAAACTAGTAAGTATAGATAGCGAAAAATAATACAACAAAATAGTGGCACTCACACACAACGTGTTTCCTAAATTTACTATCCCTAGGATAATATCCTCACTATTTTATCACTCATTTTTTTAAGAAAATGTTTCCTAAAAATATCTCAAAAATTACTCTTTCACACAAAATGACTCTATAAAATTCACTCTCAAACTCACCGCACATCTCATGTATGTTTGATGTGCATTATATTAAGAAAGGAAGAAGGAAGGGTTTTTTATAGACCCTTTAATATATGATAGCTTACAATAAGCTATTATGTAGCAACTAACAGCTTGCATGCACGCAATTACCCAAATCTATGGCTCGTAGCATGTGCTACCGCACACGTGGTTTCATGGGATCATGGAGAGGAGAAAAGATACACCTAGTCCCATGAACAATTATATAGAAATAGATTACTTGTTCTGATTTATAAGTATTCATTTATTCAAGACTTACAACAAATAAATAAATAAATAAAGACTCATAAAATAAGAAAAACAGGCAGATATAAACTTCTATCATATTGCGCAGTCAGCAATGACTCCTTTAGCCATCATCTCCACCATCTCATTCTGCACTCACAATAAACTATTAGCGCCATCTTTTCCATCGCCTCATGCTGGCACCATCTCATTCTACACCCATCATAAATTATTAGGATTAGGACCTCCTTTTCTTCTTCTACCCACTTTCTCTCACTTCTTTGTTTTTTTTTCATTACACTAAAGTTTCCACGTTCTACGTATCAATCAACAATTTGAACGTTTTAGATTCCATTTGTTCAATGGGCAAGCTTTCCCATTTAACAGTAAGATCACTTCTTAATCTTGGATCAATCATATTCCTTCGGATATTCTCTGCTGACTGTAGTCTTTCAACCAATAACCGACACGAAATGTCAATGTCCTGGACATCATAAAAGAATATTCGTGAAATATCAATTTTGAATTTAAAAAAAAAATCCAAAATAGCCAACCGAACAAAATATTTATAATTAGTCAATAAAAGTCGGATATCTTCTCTGTAACTCTTGACAGGCGGAACCGTGAAAGACAAGCAACGAAAAGTTACAGGGGAGTTTAGGGAATAGCTAAGGAATATCCAAAGGCATATTTTTTTTTTCACAATGACAAAGCAACAATGGAGGAATATTCTACCAGCAGATCCATTCTTTGTTTTGGTTTGGTTTTCTTTTCCTTTCTCCTCAGAATAACAAACAAGATGTGTCTTCAAAAGCCAGATATCTACCTCCAACCATTATAAAAATAACCTTTCTCCTAAAACCCTTTTTCTCATCCATCAAACCACAATCTTCCAAAATCCCAAGCTCTCTGCTGCTCGGTATGGCTCTCAAGGCGGTTCATGTCTCTGATGTTCCCCATCTTCACCAGGTCCCAGAGAATGCTTCTTTTTCTCTCCGTTCCAACTATTTCTCCAAAGGTTGCATTAATTATCATACTTCTGTATTCGCTTCCTGCCTTTCTTTTTCTATTTTAGTGGGTATTGATCTTTTCCCATTGATGAATAGGGGTAGAGTCAAATAGGGTGACCTATAGCATACCAAAGTTCTTGGTGATAGGGCATAGAGGTCATGGCAAGAACAAGTTTCAAGCCACAGATCGAAGAATGGAAGCCATTAAAGAGAACTCTATCATGTCTTTCAACGCTGCTGCTAAATTCCCTCTTGACTTCATCGAGTTTGATGTTCAGGTTAGGTTTTATTTCCTCTTTAATTCCTGGATTATTTTCTCATTATTTTCTTTGGTTCTTTGTATTTTCTTTTAGCCTGTCTATACCTTTTTGGGGTTATATTCAAAGGCTGTCGGTGTCAGTCACCCGCAAACCGTTAGTTTCTGTCAGAGTCCACATGCATTTAGCCGTGTCAACGCGGATCCTCCGTACCATCATGTATGAAATTTGTGGATGAAATTAAATGATAAATGGCACAAAGATCCTCTTCCATGTCAACGCACGTAAAACTAGCCTTTTCTTTAATCGTTTTAGCGAAATTACGGATCATTTACTTCCCCAAGACTGTATACATTTCGCGTTTTTTGTCTTCCTTTTTTATCTTTTGTTTTTCATGTAAGGAAGGATATTGTACTGATGATGTCGTATTTTGGTTTATTTTCTTTGTGGGCAATTCATTTTGTCGTCTTGTTTTAAAAAAAAAAGAATTCAAAGAATTACCAAGTTGAACTCAAAAAATAAAGAAACTGTGTGATTTGTTTAGGTGACCAAAGATGGATGCCCTGTCATTTTCCACGACGATGTCATCCTCTCCGAAGATAATGTAAGTCCACCTTGCTCTACTTTTAGCCTTTAATATACCTATTCTAGGACCTACTTAATTTGCTCAGGTCTTATTTCGAACCAATCATGAGGCATGGAAGTGGATTTGTGATGAACAGGGCACCGTATATGAGAAGAGAGTGACAGATTTGACCTTGTCTGAATTCCGAAGCTATGGTCCACAAAGAGAGACGGGAACAATTGGCAAGCCTCTTTTAAGAAAAACTAAAGATGGGAAAATAGTAAGATGGAATGTGGAAGAGGACGATTCACTCTGCACTCTACAAGATGCATTTCAATCGGTAAAACCTTTTCTTGGTTTTAACATCGAACTCAAATTCGATGATCACATCGTATACCAGCAAGATCACCTTATTTGGGTCCTTCAAACTGTCCTGAAGGTATAAAATTAATACTTCTCAAGTTTTAATTTATGGGTTTAATGATGTGAAACAGTGCTGAATTTTTATCTTTCCATATGTATCTTTAGGTGGTGTTTGAGTATTCCAACGAGAGGCCCATTATTTTCTCATCCTTCCATCCCGATGCTGCTCTGCTTGTTAGAACGCTACAGAACACACATCCTGTAGGATCATTTCTAATTATGTTAATTTTTCCTCTCTTTTCAAAAGTTTCACTAACTGGTAGCGGTGCTAATGAAAATCGTACGTTTCAATTGTTGCAGGTTTTCTTTTTAACAGATGCAGGGACTCAAATTTTCTATGATGTGAGGAGAAACTCGTTAGAGGAGGCCCTGAAGGTGTGCTTAGAAGGTGGTTTGCAAGGAATAGTGTCTCATGTCAAGGGTGTTTTCACAAATCCTGGCGCAGTCAACAAGATCAAAGAAGCCAAGCTTGGCCTTGTAACTTATGGAGAACTAAAGTAAGCATGAAGAACAAACAATAGAGCTCGCTAGATTATCAGTTCCTTTCTTCAAAGTTCAATTTATCTTTACAAGAGTACTGACTTTTTATATGCTCTTGTGAAGTAACGTGCCAGAAGCAGTACACATGCAACATTTGATGGGTATAGATGGAGTAATAGTTGATTTTGTTGAAGAGATTACAAAGGCGGTGTCGGACATGTTAAAGCCATCGAAAGTATGCGATGAGGAAGAGAGTGGGCAGACGGAGTTGAAAGCAAAGCCCAGTTTTTCCGAGAAGGAGCTTTCTTTTCTTCTGAAGCTAATTCCGGAGTTAATACGACATTGAAATAGCCTATGGACTGATTTTTCTTTTCCTACTGTACACGGTAAAGACAAAGATAATGCACTAGCAAAGGGCAAAGGAGATTCTACTGACAATCACTAATATCAAAATAGTCCCGATAACATCCTAAAGCGTGAAAAATGAGCAAAGGGCAAAGGAGATTCTACTGACAACCACTAACATCAAAATAGTCGCGGTAACATCCTAAAGCCTGAAAAATGAAGTTTTTGGCCGTTTTTAATATATGGGTCATCAATTTAGGTTAAGTGATGTAATAACTAAGTATTGTGTAACAACTAAGTATTGATGTAATCTAAAAAATAATTTAATTAAATATTAGTTAAAAGTGTAGTTTTTACTTTACTATTTCGCAAAAATCTAAATAAGTCTCCTATTTTTATCTCAATTATCACTTTTGTCATTTATATGGGTGCAATAAATACTATTTTAATAAATAAATTTGGGCTTAATTCTACCCTAAAAGGGACGTTATAAGTAGAGATTTGTCATATATTTATAAATCATTTTAACATTCTTTACTTGCTTAATGGGATTTCTGATGCACCACCTTTAGTCCAAAGCTAGGGTGAATATCTAATGGACATTGAGCAATGAGCTATAATAGGCCATTTGATGGGCAACCAGCTATAATAGGCCGGGTATCGCTTTAAACTATTGAAACAAGTTTAGGCTCTGATACTATAATAAATTTAGGCCTAACTTCACCTTAAAAAGCACAAGGAGAGGTTTGTCATATATTTATAAACCATTTTAAAATTCTTTACTTGATCAACGTGAGATTCATGACATAAAAAAAGTTACTCCCTTATTAAGAACATCTAATTTCAGTGGATATAATCTAATGAAAAAATATCTCCTCCTAAGAATCATTTATCTTCAAATAACATTGCACAATCAAATTATTTAATTGAATGTGATTCATCTTAAATTTTCATTTGTCTATTTCAAATTAATTTAATTTATGTACATCTAGGTTTTTAGTTTAGTGTAATTAGAAAGATGTGACTTTCATCTTATGTCCATATAGTAGGTCCATATCGTTTTTCTATTTTGCTACCTTTATTCTTGTTCTCGTGATCTTCATTTATATTTCAACATGACATCAGAGTTAGATTCGTATATTTGTATTTGCAATTTCTTTTAAATATGTTACTAACATACTATCATTAAAAAAACATATCAATAACCATAAAGGATAAAGTTTTCTATCCTTTGGTTGACAACCAAACAAGTTGAAGCTATATTATTAACTAATCTATTGATTATTCTCTGCTTACAAAGAAAATGATCATTATACTTCAATTTTACAAATAAGGTGATCATGATTCATGCACATTTTAAGGGAAGTTAATAATATCTTCTTATAACAATTACACCTATTGATCTTTGATCAGATCCCTTAGTTGTGATTTACCTTAATCCTTGATGAATAAAGAGATGTGTTTATGACCTAATTTTGTGTATAAGATGAGGGAAGAAATGTAAATGGAGGAATGATATAAATATGTTCTATTTTGAGTATATGAGAAATGTGAGTTATAAGTTGTCATGAGAGAAAATAGATAGAGCTTTGAAGTTAAAGAAAAGGCAAGTGTATTGTCTTGAAAAGATAAGAAATAAGATGATAGTTTAGAGATAAAGTGAAGTTAATAATGAAGTTGAATGTGAGATGAAACATTGATGAATGTATGTATACATTGATGTTCCGTTTTGTATGATTGATGAACAATAATGTATCAAATGTTTGATGAGTGTTTTTGAGTTAAAATGGAGATGAAAATGATGAGGAATTAAGCTAGAAAAGATGTACTAAGCATCGGATATGTTAGATGTAACTTGTAGGACTTGGAAATTTGGAAAACAAGGAAGACTATAGCTAGAAGTTTCGGATTTTGATAACCCACAATCTTGGGAAGTGTTTAAAGTGCTGGAAAGTTTTTGTTCGTGTAACCCATGATCGTGAGAAATTATCCATGATAGTGGGAATCGCTTTTACATGAATTACATTTCTTTTAAACGGTGATTGAAACAACAAATGGTAAGGTACTTTTCTATGGTGCATTTAGGCTTAAATGAAGCTCGAAATGAACTTGGTTTGATGATGGATTAAATGAATAATATGTTTAGGGTGATAATTGAGGTTATAACTTAAGCATGAATGATTGATATCAATAAGAAGTTTTGGAAATTTAGAGATGTTATAAGAATAAGAGATAGAAGTCGGGATCAGTTTGCACCAACTTATATCTTCAGTCTTTATGTATTAAGATTTGTTTTCTGCAACTATTGAATATGTATATATGAATTTTGTACAATGTATACGTGAATTCAGTTTGTAATAACAGTTATGAGTAAACACGTTTTGTAATTTTAATGGGACCAAATGATTACTGGAATTCTGATGATGGATTTAATGTTTGTGAAACTTGTGATTGGAAATGTTTATGAATAAAATGGGCCGAAAATTTACAATGGGTTGATTGACTATCCTAACACACCACCCTCGTAGATTATGTTCTCAAATATTGTCGGTATGTTTGGCCATATGCCCTACAAGAGTGGGGTGCTACAATTTGGTATCAGAGCCGAAGCTTAGTATCTTACATGGGCATTTTTTAAAATATGTGTCAAGTTACATGCATTTTAGACATGTCATAGCATGCAGTGGCAATTGATCCCCAGTCTGAGTCGCAT
Source organism: Erythroxylum coriaceum (assembly GCA_026874005.2). Taxonomy (NCBI): domain Eukaryota; kingdom Viridiplantae; phylum Streptophyta; class Magnoliopsida; order Malpighiales; family Erythroxylaceae; genus Erythroxylum; species Erythroxylum coriaceum. Next base: position 53,423 of record JANQAP020000202.1, on the reverse strand, counting down.
TTACATAAGTCACACTCATGAACATTCGTTAAGAGTTTGAGCTATTAGAAACAATGAGAAGAATGATGATCTGTCTACGTGTAAGAAAAAGGAAAGTTTGTGGATATCTAGAAATAAGAAATACTACATAGTTTGATATGATGGACAAAGATTCAATACATTTGTATTTATGGTTATATCGTCGAATATGACATCAATATTGTACTGTGGTTATATATATATCTTTAAATTGATATGGATGTGAATAAAATGTCGTGGATTGGTTGAGGAAAAGCAGAGACATAGACAGAAATGAGAAGAGCTAAAGTGTACAAGCCAAGTTGAAAGAAAACAAAATTTTATATGACCTTGAGAGGTTGAACTTGGACCTCGAATGATTGTTTGATTATCGTGATAAGAGTTTATGATTTAACATAAAACTATGTCAGTGGAATTGTGATCAGAACTTCATGATGGTTATGCTTCTATAATTTTGAATTAATTGAGAACGTATATATGTAAGATGAAATAAATGATAATTGGAAGATGAGATAAATAATAGCGATATATGTAGAAGTCCTCAAGGTTAAGTTGATTTGTTATTGTAAGTGCATATCTGATAATGTGATCACCTTAACAATTGATATTATTAAGCCCTTGTGTATTACATGCTTGGAGATCGTATAGGAAGTGATCTATGGCCTATTTAATATTCTTTAGTCATAGTTTTCATAGTTAAAATTATAAGATGACTCAGGGTAGCGTATGAAAACATTTATAGTGTTCAATTAAGGATAGATTGAAAGTGTAGATGATGTTATTATGTGTGATGAATTCGAGGAAAAAGGAAGGAAAAAGAAGCAGGACACGATCGTGGCATAATCCCCAGAATTGTGGTCGAGATTATTTGGTTCTGTCACAATCGTGAGCTGGCACAAAGGGAGAAATGTTGTTTAAAATTAAATGAGATTAGGGTGTCTTTAGCGTAAGATATTAATTGGTGACTTGTAGAAAATACATCTCTAAATAAGATGTAATGATCTTGATGGAACATATCAAAGTATAAGAGTAAATGAATATGCCTATAGCTTCATTGAGTTTTATTATAAAGAATATGTTGATCATGTAAGATATGATAGAAATTGATCTTATTGAGATATCATGAACAGTTGAAATTGATCTTATTGAGGTATTAAGAGTGACTGAAAAGCGATTTATGAATATAGTTGACTAATAAAGAGTATGCAAAGAGTACAGATGATTGAGGAGAGAAACCTTCTTTTGATAAAGACTTTCATCAAATTATATCATGTAAGGCAAATGTTCCATTTCTAGAAATGAATGACTATTGAACAAATCAGAAGTGAATATTAGAGTTAGTTAGAAATGGGACTCAGGCATAAAAAGTTGAATATGCTACAGGGAGTGGATGCATTGTAGCACTCCACTCCTATAAGGCAAATTCCTGAATACACCGACGGTATTCGAGAATACACTCTACAAGGGTGGTGTATTAGGATAGTCAGTCAATCATAACCATTAAAAAAAATTTAAGCAGTACACGCATTTTTTGAAAAACCCATAATCGTTTTGGCTCATTTTATTTAAAACATCACCAATTACAATTGTCATTACAAACTCACATTTAATCAAACATTAAACACATTGTCGAAATTTCAATAATCTTTTGGGCCCATTACAAATACAAAATGTATTTGATCATAACTGTTATTAAAAACATAATTCATTTATACAATAAATGAAGTTTGCGGAATATAATATTTAATACTAAATTTACACAAACATATGCAGACGCCAACTGATCCCGACCTCTATCTCTTACTCAAATGCAGTGGTTAGACTCTAGTTGGTCTAACTGGGTGTCTCCTCTGAGCCTGAAAAATATGTTGCAAATTTGGGGGTGAGTTTTGCGAACTCAGTAAGTGGACTATCCTCGATGGCTCACTCAATTCACATAACACATCAATTCATATAATCACGTAATTCACATCATTTCACTAATCATCGTATTGAATCACATACACTTTATATTCATTTAATTCATATTTCACATTCAGAAATCATGCAAACTATTTATTTCAATCATTTGAATCATACATATTAATTATATATGCAATGCTTATGAGACTCACTTCCAATTATTATTGTTGTGAACGAGTGCCTGTAACTATCCCGTATCCATTGTAGATACCAGGCTCATTAATAGTTTTCTCTTATCCGTTGAGGTTACAGGGCTCATTTTACATACTGAGCCTTTGGCTCTTAAGCACTTTCTGAGCTTTAAGCTCTTTTTCACTTTCTGAGCTTTAAACTTTTTTTCGATGGCTATTCCAGTCACAACAGCCTTTATGTTATCATGCATTCATGTAATGAAATGCATCACATTCATATATATTCAATCAGTCACTTGATTTCAGTTTCAAATTCAAATTCACATTTATTATCAAACCTTAGTCCGACATTCAACAATAATGTTGAGAATCACTTATTTCATTCACATTCACATTCAGTGAAACACTTGCTATGTTCTCACATTTATCAAACTCCTCGGTCTGATGATGTCCAAAATTGTCTCAATAATATTCACACTCGGTAATAATTCAATACAGAAATTTAAACAGAACAAACAATGAAAGTGAGAACATCTAAGTCGACTCACAGTACGCTCCAGAGATCATTCAAACCTTATCATCTGTATGTGTCTAACTTATTCTTAGGTTTACACCTCAAGAACATTTGGTTATTCTAGTATCATACATCAATTACTCGTCATTTCTTTTCAGCATTATATGCTCTCATAATACCTAATTCTCATCCATCTATAATGAATACTCATCATTCATCTCCTTTGAATCACATTACCATTCATAAGATCACTTTCATTTATTTCACATTGTCATTCTCACAATTTCATCGGGTCTAGGTCTGTTAGGCAGACCTTATGTCCGTAGGGCAGACATATACCTATATATATTGTCTTTCGAAGTAATTTTAGTCCAAATGACCAGTAAATGTCCATTAGGAAAACTTCATGTCTGCTGGGTAGACCTTCTCGAGTTTTCCAACTTTCCAGCTCTGCTTATGTCCGTTTGGAGGGATATCATGTCTGCTCGGCAGACATTCACTAGACACTTATAGAAATGTGAAATTTTGACCTTTTAGACAACAAAATCTCTCCTCAGAGTCTTCACGTGAGTTGTATAACTCAGAGTCCTATTCGAAAGCATACTTAAATGACCTTAATCCGATATCCATAGCAAAAGTTATGTCTCTTGATGCAAAATCTATCCATTTACTTAATCCTATTAATCTCAATCTATTTCCTTAATTATAACCTCAATTATCACCCTAAGCAATCACACATTTAATCACTTATTCAAGCATCATACTAGGTTGGTTTCAAACTTCATTCAAGCCTAAATGCATCATAGGAAAGTATCTTATCAATTGTTGTCTCAACATCACATAAAAGAAACATATTTCATGTAAAAGTCATTCCTATTTTTCCAGCTTTTCCAACTCTATTTTTAGGTCAGTTTTGTATGACCATTATGACCTAGAAAATGAGGTATTTAGACAAAATCTTCTTCTAAAAAAAAGTTCATCTATGTATTAAGTTTCTAATGACATCAAATTCATGCAGTTTGGTTTAGTATTATGCAAGTTATACCTAAAATACTATAGACTGTTCTTGTATCACAACAACACATAGTTCTCAACTTTAAGCAAAATTTCAAGACCCTTAGGGACAGAATTCAATTTCAATTTC
>JANQAP020000202.1:20114-36251 GCA_026874005.2 Erythroxylum coriaceum | reverse complement strand
ACAATCACTGTTCACTAATGCATGAGCATGAGATGTGTTGTCCTACTTTCACTGATTGACCTCACTTGTACCCGTTTTTAGGGTTTAACCCGTCACATAGAAACGGGATGTTACAATCAATATACAAGTTGTAATGTATTTTATAGTCCATCAAACTAAAATTGTTTAGAATCCCTGAATTCAATGGGAGGGAGTGATCATACCATTGATTCATATTGTACTTAAATTAACAAATGAATTTAAAATTTACATCTTATTTTTAATGATATTCATTCTAAATTTTAGCGCCCGTAGTATCTATAGTATCATTTTATAGTTCGAAAGGTCTTGAATAAGTACACACAAATAAAACGGACTTCTTACATATTAGTGATTAAAATGATGTTATTACCGATTTTGCAATTAAATGAGACAAGTGTTAGAAACTAACTGGGATCAAATCATGGGCGCAGCAAAAAAGTAAAATTTTTGTAGTTTCCGTTTGGATCTTAATAATTGAATAATTTGAAATAATAAAAAGACGAATCATAAAATAAGAAATTATGCCTTATTCGTCTTTTCAATTTAAATCCTTTGAAAGCTTTTCGACGTGTCAACCATGAGCTATTCACTTATTTAGCCTCTAACAGTATTTACAATGCAGCTTCTCAACTATTAAGAGGAATTAAGTAGGAGTGTAGCTCCCTGACGCTTATTCCTATTTATAGAAAAAGCATTAGGGTCTTGAAATTTTTATTAAAATTAAATACCTTAATTATAATAAAAGTCAAACTCCAATTATAATTAATTGGATTTTAATAAAATCAAATATCTCATATTTGATTCCTAAAGTTTCTCAAACTTTATAATTAAGTCCAACTTAATTAAAATTGATTTTTCTTCACAAACTGCTTTTTAATTTGTGACTCATTATGTTCCTAATATATTGGCAATGATTATAAAATATAATTTTAATTTATAATTAGAATTAGATAAATTAAAACTTCTTTCAATTTATCTTTAATTCTATAATCCACTACAAGAAAAATAAGTTTTAGTGACAAAAATTACCAACGGAAAATAAAGAAAACAAATTTGGTGACAAAAATTACCAACAGAAAGAGTCGTCAGAGAAATGTCCATAGGTAAAATTTAGCGACGGATAAAATGAATCAGTCACAAATTTAGCAACGAAAATTTGTATATTTATCGATAAATTTAGCAACAAAATTTTACATTTCCATCGTTAAATTAAAGTAAATTTACCAACGAATTTAGAATATTCCGTCGCTAATTTGCTAACTAAATCATAATATTCCGTCGGTGAATTTAACGATGGTAAGTTGTAGGTCGGTCTCTAAATTTACCAAAAAACATACGACATTTCGTTGTTAAATTTTATCCTTCGTTAAATATTTACCGATGGAATAGATTATTTCGTCTGTAACTTAGCGATAGAGTTATATATCCGTCGGTAACTTAGCTTCGGAATGATATATTCCGTCAGTAAACTACCAACAGAATATAACTTTTCGTTGTTAATTAGTGATGGAATATTGTATTTCTGTCGGAAAATTTAATTATGATAAATTTAAACTGCTATTTCTCACTTTCTACCCGAGTTTTCTATTGATAATCTTATGATTTTTTTGTACATTTAATTTTTTTAAATAATATATAACATTGATTGATAAATGTAAAGTAAATATTATCTTGAACGGTATAATAAAAAAATTATAATTTAGACGAATAAGTATGTTGAAATTACTGTAAATTAAAAATTTATACAAAAACTTAAGAGTAGCAAACTAGCAAATACATTCACTTATCCAGAAGCTCTGACTGCTGCAATGAGGTCCTCTCCCTATCCTTCAACTCATCCACCTCATTACAGAGTTGGGTTATGCACTCCATCAACCTCTCTACTATGCTCTCACGCTGAAGGACTCTCTCATTTGATGCAGACCGCCTACTAGATCTAGCTGTAGTGGATGTGGAGGATTGCGAATAACATGTGTTTGCAAATGAACCTACGTCGAAAATCCTTCCACGACGGTCCCTACCACCTACTACATCAAGATATGCTTCACTCTCATCAACAGTTTCAGAGTTCTAAGACTGTCGTTCAATGCTTTCTTATATTTGATCCTATCATTTTAATTGTTTATGTTAATAAGTGATACTTTTTAAGAATTAATATTAAAGTGTATATTTTACGTACATGAAGTTGTCTGCATCGGGTGTTGACAAAGGTCACACCATCATGCTTTTTGGTGTGAGTTTGCAAAAAGAGCTAGTATGGTGTAGGCTTCTTGCCTATAAACTTTTCCTGTATCAGAATAAATTGTTATAAGTGAACTACAATTTACAAAAATTTCGGTAAATTTTTCTCTATTTTTATGATATTTACCCCCATTAGAAAAAAGTTTAACTCAATAATATAGCCATTAATGGCACCAGACATTTATAATATTATTATTCTCCATATTGCACATATATTTTCATTTTAAATTTCATACATCAAATTACATTAAAATCAAATTTCATACATCAAAGTACAAAAATCAGAATATAAGTGTAAAGTTTTGATACTTACACGTTAAAGTGCATGCTCTTGGTGGGCCAAAGATCTTTCAGTGTGTACAAGTAGACTCTCTTTGTCTAGTCCTCCACGTTTGTTGGCAGAATTACGGTATAAAATGGATATTGCCTCGAGTGATGCCTAATATTACTGCCAATAACTCCATATTTTTCAGATATATATTGTGGTCGCATAGCATTCTTGTGTATCGAAGCAAGAAAGTCTCTATAACGTATACAAGCTCGCCTATCCCATACATTACAAATTATATCATCAAAATTTGGATCCCAAAAACATTCTTTCTAAAAAAATGAAAAACATACTATAAGTACTTATAAATGACAATATTTATCTAATTAATGTATAAAATTAGATAAAATAACAAAGATTAAAGAATATATTTTGTGTACCTCAAACTCCTTATAATAAAAATCCTTTGTCGGCTGAGAGACATTCTTCCATATATAACCTTCAAGGTCTATCCTCTTCTTGAACTTGGATACGATATTTTTTGAGCACATTCCAGACCAAACCAACCTAATATATAAGTTATTTTTAGTTCATTTTCAGATTAAAACCTATAACTTTAGAATAAACCTATGGTATTATCATGTATTACAAAATTTTTAGAATTTTACTTACAAATTGTTGACAATTATGATGTACACTCTTCCATCAACTCCTTTAGCTCCAGGTTGGAGATTGTCTTCTTCATCCACAACGTTTACCCCTGATATCTCTGTTGATATAGGGGCAGTGGATGGTATAGGGCTAGTGGATAGTGTAGCAGGGCTGGTGGATGGTATAGCAGCAAGTACAGAAGATGATGCCTTATTTGGATGTACAGTAGCATCTGTAGAATTTGATGCTTTACCTGGAAATGCACTGCCTTCTTTAAATCATTGTAACCTAAACCTTGGCTGTATCATATCCTATTTTCTCTTTGGTGGCATATTTTTTTAAACTTGAAATTCACATTTTATTGAAATTTTCAGTAATAGAACAATATAAATTCAATATATAACAATATATTATTGATTTAATAATAGATTTATTCATATAATATTCTATTACAAACATAAATTAATCATTATCAGCACTTAATTATAAAACAAAATCATCATTATCATCTTTTTCAAAAGAATTAGAATCAAACTCAGGCTCCTCTTCAGATCTCTCGCCCTCCTCATCCTCTCCAAACGAAATTCAACATATTCATTATTTGAATCGTTCAAAGGTTCATTCTCATCATATATTACAAATGCATTTATTTCATAAACATCTTCCTAAAACGCTTCACTTTCAATTCTCCTATTTTCTCCTTTTCCATGTAATTCAAAAAAACTTTTAGGTTTTACTCTGCATACGACCAACCAATCTGATTTATCTCGTTGTAAGCTGAGAAAAGGGACATAATACACCTGGATCGCTTGCATCACCAACACAAAAAATTCAAATTGTCTAAATCTTCTTCGTTGGTTGATTTCAACTAGATTGTATCAGTTGTGCACTTTTGTTCCAACATTAGGAGTTGGATTAAACCATTCACACTTAAATATCACACTCCGTTTTATTGGCAATGCAGGGTACTCAATTTCAAGTATCTTAATAATTTTACCATAGTAATTCGTCAATTCTCCCTGTATGCAAACCCAACTATTTACTGCTGCAATGCTATGACCATGATATTCTGTATGAAATTTGTATCCATTAACAGAATACACCGGATACAATTTAATAATTCACAAAGGTCCTTTCGTAAGATCACATATGAACTTGTTCTTTATTAGATTTCTGATGCCTACACAAAAAACAATTTATCATATTAAATCGTATAATGTCATTTAATCACTTTGATCTGATAATTCAACCATTTCAATTATTACAAGTGAAAACTTACATATTTCTCGAACCATCGAGGAAAATGTCTTTCAACATCTTCTTGATAACATCCTGTGTTGTTTTGGGCATTAGCTCGCGTAACTATTTATCATATATTCTAAAAGCATTATTATGTATTTTAGTTATGAACAACAACAACTTCGTAAACTCAAATAATCTATTTCAAAATCAACTTAAACTTACTACACGAAAGGTTGAACCTCTTGATAATTCAATAAAATGTAACCATGGGCAGTCTCTATTTCTTTTGCTGTTAACATTTTTCTTATTGAAAGTCTATATGTTTGTCGTGGATATGTAAAAATGGACAAGTTACCATTAACATCACCTGTTTCTCCCCCATCGTCATTACGAGGAACTTTTCTTTCTCTTGTGTGCAAATAAGGCTTAAAATAATGTGAACAAAATATACTTGCTTCCCCCACTAAATAAGCATTACATATCGAACCTTTAACTCGATCTTGTTTTTGACGTTTTTCTTCAAGTGATGCAAATACCTATATTACAAATATGGTTATTACAATTCTGTGATTAAAACATGTTATAACTTTTATTTAAATATTAACTATAATTACCTCTCAAACGGATACATCCATCAATATTGAACCAGACCATCAAGTTTAGCCTCATGTGCTAAATGTACAAATAGATGCTCCATAAAATCAAAAAAACTTGGAGGGAAAATCCCTTCCAATTTGCACAAGATAACTGGAATTTTCCTTTTTAGTTTTTCCATTTCAGTTAACTTTATATCAGATGAAGTTAAGCTTTTGAAAAACAAACTTAATTTTGTTATAGCTTCCCAAAAGTTATTCGGTAGTAACTCCCAAAATGCAATTGAAATTAGCCTTTGCATAAACACATAACAATAATGACTTTTCATCCTAAATAATTTGTACTTCCTTATGTCCACACATCTTGCCAAGTTTGAAACATAACCGTCAGGGAACTTTAGACTTTTCAACCATTCACACAAAATTTCATTTTGTTTTTTGTCCAAAGTGTAACATGCTTTTGAATTTTTATCGGTGTGAAGATCTTTATCTAACTTATTTCTTCTAAAAAAAAGTTTTAAATCAACTTGTGATTTTGCATTGTCCTTTGTCCTCCTTTTGATGTTCATTATGGTGTTGAAAAAATTGTCAAAAATATATTTTTTTCAATAAGCATCACATCTAGATTATCACGTACCAAATTACTTTTCCAATATGGCAAATCTTAAAAGATACTTCATTTTCTCCAACCAAAGTTTTTACTAATGCTTTTATTAACTTTTTCAACTTCAAGTTCTATAAATTTTAGCAACCCTAATTCATCAATCTCTTGTAATATCTCTTCACTAGCTTTATGAGGGGAGGAGGTATTTGTACCATTCTATTCTTAATGAACTTTTGTTTATTATGTCTAAATGGATGATTTAGAGGAAGAAATATCCTGTGGTTGTCAAACCAAGATGTTTTGGATCCGTTAGGAAGATAAAACGCATTAGAATCATTGCTACAGTAAGGACAAGACAAATTTTCAATGTGCTCCATCCAAACAACATAGCATATGTAGGGAAATCACTAATATCCATATCAAAGCTACTTTCAACAAAAATTTTTTTTAAGAGACACATCATATGTCTCCATACCAAATTCCTAAAGATGATACAATTTAAAGACTAAAGGTTGTAAGAATATATCAATTTTGTGTTTTGGATTCGTTGGCCCTGGCACAATCACTGTTAAGAACATATATTCCTTATCCATACACATCCATGTAGGCAAATTATAAGGAGTAATTATAATTGATCATGATGAATATTGTTGGTCGGATTGACAAAAAGGTTGGAATCCATCTGTCGATAATCCCAACCTAACATTGCGAGTTTCAGTTACAAACTCAAAATGGTGTTATTGAAATGTTTCCATGCGAGTGCATCTGATGGATGGCTCATTATTCCATCTTCCTGTTCATGTTTATTATGTCATCTCATGTGAGATATAGTTACATCAAAAGCATATAGTCTTTGAAGTCTCAGAAGCATATAGTCTTTGAAGTCTTGGAGTCAGTGGGAAATAATACATCCACTTCCAGGGTACTAATTTCTGTTTCATAGAACGCTTTCTAGGTTTGAACCTAGATTGACCATAAAATTTACACTCTTGTAATTCCACATCAGCTCTCCGAAACAACGTACATCCAAAATTGCAACAATTAATTTTTTCAACTAGCAAACCAAGTCCCCTAATAAGTTTCTTCATATTATAGAAATTGTCAACCACTATATGATCAGAAGGCAATGATTCATTATACAAAGTAAGAAATTTATCCAAACTTTGATAAAAAATATGCCATTCAAACTTTATGTTCAATATTTGAGCAATTGAAGATAATTGAGTCATGGTCTCATAATTTGGCCATAATTCTTGGTCAACTGATTTTAGTCAGTGAAAAAACTTTTTTACATGTGGGTTTGGTTCTTCTTTAAGATTTTCTATATTTGCTTGAAAGGTATAACCAGTTGCATCATAAACCATTTGGGTGTAAGGATTTTCTATTCACCCACATTATTTGTTATAAATTTAGTCCCCCCTTGTTAATTGCAAAAACAAACTACTTGTTTTACGCTAAAAATCACAAGTATACGGGTCATTACTTCTAGTAAATAGCAGATATCGTCTTACAGAGATTGTGCTTAGGCACCACCTAATTCAGGTTGTGCTTTATTTAAGACTCAAATTAGAATAATAAACTAAAAAGTAAACTAAATCAAACAAAATTGCAACGAATAAATAATGTAACAATAGAAATCTGTCAAGAGAATTAATCAAGCTATGAGAAAGGGGATTTTACTTATCATCAATGCTAATCTAGCCTTTTATGTATTTATGGGGTGTTGGTTCTAGACGAACGTAGGGTTGATTATTCTTTCTCAAGTTATAATCATTCCCTAAACTGTAAACCCTAATCAAATTATGGACTTGCAATCTCTCAATTCACAAATTGCCCATAATTCTAATTAGTTCTAAAGCTCTCTAATAAATAATTGGGTCTCACACGAGATCTCTCTCTATGAAATTACTAATTAGATTGATTAAGTGGTCAATTAGATTGCCTAACTCTCGTTAATCCAATCTAATCATTTTTATCTAATTCACCCTCTCAGTTTGTTACTGAAACATGAAAATACATTGATCAACCACAACAAAAGACAATTCAACTAGATTAACATTAAATATAAGCAAAATCTTGAAGGAAAAGTTAGAACATAATTAACAACTCAAAATCCATAACTATACAACCTATCTCAATCTTACACATTAAATGAATAAAAAGGTAAATGGGGGAGGAAATGGAACTTAGGTTAGATGATTCAGGAAAGCAGCGACATTGATAGATCACCTATTCTGGGAAGCTTTGGCATCGGAACCCTCCTCTTCTTCTTTTCTCTCTGTTCTTTTTCTCTCTCTTTTGGGTTTTTCAAATGTAGGTTGAATGTAGACTCCTTTCTAGGGTTACATCATAATACTTTTATAATCTTTTCCAATTAAGGTAACCCTAGTGTCTTTTCGGAGGCTGAAATATCTGAAATGTCCCTCAAAAGCTCAAATCTGATAGTGACTCCGCGTCTGTTTATGCACAGGCCACGATCGTGGCCCTTAATGCATGATCGTGGCCGGGTTCTCTACTCTCTATCACAATCATGGTCTTATGCTTGAGCTTCCGCCATAATCATGGGCCTATATTGGTGCTTCTATCACGATCGTGGAATGTGTTTTGGTTCGAGTCTCCTCCGAAACTCCTCTGAATGCCCTGAAACACTAACAAACTCATCACATCACCTCATATATGTAAAATTGAAGCTTAAAAATATGTTCTCACCTAAAGAACACTTAAAACACAAATATTTATGAACTAACACAATTCTTAACCTAAACACACATTAAACAATCAAATTAACCATTAAACACATATCAAATTACCTATAAAAATGCAATGCAATCTACACCTATCAACATGCCCACAATTTAACTTTTGCTTGTCCTCAAGCAAAGATCAAATACAACCAATAAAATTCTATCACTTCATTTTCACAAAGATTAAAGCATGCAATGCCTCAAACTTTGGCCAACTTAAGTGTCAAGCTACTACACACATCATTACTAATTGTCATTAGTGCATATAAGCAAACTCAACTCATGAAACCATCACTTAAAGATAAGTATAAATTCAAAATGACCTTTCTTACAGATTTCACTCATTTCTCTCAAGTGTTTGATGGTTAGTGTTTTGCTCAAACTTCTTGTAGAAAACCACACTATTATAGGCTTGCTAATATACTAATTCTCCTCCACAATGATTACATGCTAGGATAGATCAAAAGGAATTTGTTTTGGGTTGTAATGTGACTAGTATTAAGGTGTGTTAAATATGTTTTAGGGGTTTATCACAAGCATTTATAAACTACTAAATGTATAAAGGGATGGCATAGATAAACTTCTAAGATATGCAAATGGATAAGACTACTTCTTCGCACTTATTGAAGCTACTACATGTTATTCCTTTTTCTTTTCTATTTTTTCTTTTTTTCATTTGATTTTGTTCTTGTCTTTTTTTTTCATAGTAAAGAGACATTGAACAAAAAACAACGACTATATGTCATATGCTCTTAACCTTTGATTCCATACTCAGGTATCATATAACACTCTATTAACTTGTGATTGAGCAAGCTAATGGGGTTTATGGGTTTTAAAAATTAGGTGATTTTAAGAAACAAAAGGTTAAAGGCTTAAGGGGGCTAGCAAGGGTTAATAACAAGGTAGGTCATTTAAGCCAAAGGTTAAAACAAGAAGGCCTTAATTATTTCTATCTAGCATGCATCAAGTAGATTTAAACCGATTCAAAGCAAGTTCTAAAGGTAATTACCTAAGAAAACATTACACAAACATGGAAATGAAATGACTATAGAATGGAGTCATAAAGGCTCAATTCCTCATATAGGCTCAAATGAAAGTCCATTATGCTTCTATACTTTACCTCATTATTCAAGTGTCAAGTTTTGAGTAAGCTTATGTAACCAACTACTTTCATCACTCCACATGGTTCACTTTCCACTCAAGTAGCCTAATTTGAGTTCATTCATGCATTTAATCTCATTCCTACTAACATGATAGAATCTCATGGCAACACATTCATCATAAATATTCAAATGTAAGGGACATGACACATTTAATACTAACAACCTTAAATGACATACAAAAATGCAAACATAAATGCAAAGACTACTTTCCCACACTTGAACAAAACATTGCCCTCAATATACAAAAGAGAACATCCAAACCCAACAAACAACACCATGAAAAACGAAACACAAAACACAAAACACAAAACACAAAAAGAATAATAGAAGAGATTAAGGGCAAATGGGCTTATAATGGTGGGAAACATTTTTCTCTCGTCTTTTAGTGCTCTAACAAGCTATGATGCATAATAAATCTTCAAGTAACCTCAAAACGTATCATTGGGGACCTAAACAATAAGAGAATTAAGGGTGAAATAAGTTAAACCCAACTAAAAATTATCAAATCAAAACAACACCACACTAACACAATGACAAACAAATGAATGACAAACATGCTAAGTTAAGGTCATTAACTTGACCATTCCATATGAAATCATAAAAGAGTGAGTGAAAGGAAAGAAAGTACTTCACTTTCTTATGAGAATGGCCTTCCAAAGTAAAACTTGCATCTATGCCCATCAACCTTAAAAGTTTCACCATTTTCATTTTCTAACTCCGAAGCTCCATGGGGAAACACTTGAATAACCGTAAATGGGTCACTCCATCTTGACATAAGCTTTCCAAGAAATAACCAAAGTCAGTGAATTGAAAAAAAACACTAAGTCCCCACTCTTGAATTCCTTCTTTTTAATGTGGCCATTATGCCACTTCTTAGCCCTTTCTTTGTACAACTTGGCATTTTCATATGCATCATATCTTAACTATTCCAATTCATCAAGTTGTAACAATCTCTTCTCTCCTGCTAGCTTCCAATCTATGTTCAATTTTCTAATTACCCAATAGGCTCTATGCTCTAACTCAAATGGTAAATGGCAAGCCTTACCATACATAAGTCAATATGGTGTTGTACCTATGGGAGTTTTGAAAGCTGTCCTGTAAGCCCACAACGTATCATCCAGTTTTAAAGCCCAATCGATCCTTGAAGTGCTCACTACCTTCTCCAAAATCTTCTTTAGCTCTCTATTCACAACCTCCACTTGGCTCCTCATTTGTGGGTGGTAAGGGGTTGCCACTCTATGATGAACATTATATCTTCTCAAAAGTGCCTCAAAGGGTTTGTTCCAAAAATGGCTCCCTCCATCACTTATGATAGGTCTAGGTACCCCAAATCTAGTAAAGATCTTCTTAATGAATCATTGCACCACCTTGCCATCATTTGTTGGAGTAGCTATTTCTTCAACCTATCTAGACACGCAATCAACTCCAAACAATATATAAGAGTTACCTAGGGAAGATGGGAATGATCCCATGAAATCCAAGCCCCACACATCAAATATCTCCACCTCCATGATGTTTAAAAGTGGCTTCTCATCTCTCTTTGAAATATTTCCCACTCTTTGGCACCTATCACAACGTAATACAAAATCTCAGGCATCCTTGAACAAGTTTGGCCAGTAGAATCCACACTCTAAAATGCGATCAACCTTTTTGTTCGCTCCATAGTGTCCGGCATAAACTGAACTATAACACTACGTCAAAACTTCAGGCATTTCATCTTCAAGGACACATTTGTCAATCAAACTATGAGCACATATTTTATATAACACAGGTTCATCCCAAATATAGCGAGAGCACTAAAATAAGAAACGTTTCCTTTGTTGATGTGAGAGATTAGGGGGAAGAATACCACCTGAGAGATAATTGACAATATCTGCAAACTAAGGAAGAAAAGGATTTTCTACCATCATTAAAGCCTCGTCAGGAAAACGCTCTTCAATTTCCTCTTCTTCTTCATTTTGTTCCCCTTTAAGTCTAGATAGGTGGTCTGCCACAACATTTTTTGCTCCTTTCTTATCCATAATTTCAATATTGAATTCTTAAAGCAGAAGCACCCATCGGATGAGTCTAGCCTTAGCATCCTTCTTTGCAAAGAGATAACACAATGCAGCATGATATGTAAAAATAATAACTTGTAAGCCCAAAAGGTAGGAACATAAATTTTCACATGCAAATACGACTGCAAGCAACTCCTTCTCAGTGGTGGTGTAGTTTAATTGTGCTCCTGTCAATGTCTTGCTGGCATAGTAAATAGCATGTAACTTCTTCTCCTTCCCCTGTATGAGTACACAACCAATGGCATAGTTGCTTGCATCACATATGATCTCGAAGGGAAGTGACCTGTTAGCCCCCAAATTTTTTTTGTTGAGTTAAGCATGATTTAAATGAATTATGAGGTCATGATAAAATTATTATTGGAGTTTAATTATTTATTACAGTGTTAGTAGGATTTTATTACACTGATTAGTTAAATTAAAGCAGTAGGAATGTATTGAGGGCAATTTTGGCATGTCACTTAAGATTAAAAGGCATAAAGCTTTAAAGGAAGGGTTGAATTGACTTTTTGCACTCATTAAGGGTAAAATTGGAAGAGGAAAATGTGGTCTTGCACATAAGAGGAAGAAAAACGCGAATTGAAGAGAGGGTGAAGTGAAAAACATGAATTGAAGAGAGAGTGAAGTGAGAGAGTCGGCCATTAGAGAGAAAAGAAAGAAGAAGCAAGTTAGGGTTTCATCTTTTCTTAGCTTTTAAGAGTGTTTTTGAGGGTACTCAAGAAGAGAAAAAGAAAGAGGAAGAGAAGGAAGAGAAGAGATCATTTGACTTCATAAGGTGGTATTCCTTAGACACGTAATTTCTAAGGATGGGGTACATGTCAATCCGAGGAGAATTGAAGCAGTGGTGAAATGGCATTCACCAAAGACAATGGCAGAAGTGAGAAGCTTTCTAGGTCTGGCAAGATATTATAGGTGGTTTGTTGAAGGATTCTCCATAATAGCTGCTCCAATAACCAAGTTATTACGGACAAATCAGAAGTTTATCTGGAGTGATAAATGTCAGAAGAGCTTTAAGGAGCTTAAGCACAGATTGACAAGTGCTCCAATTCTGACCTTGCCCATAGGAGATGAGGGCTATACAGTTTATAGTGATGCTTCAAGAAAGGGTTTGGGTTATGTGTTGATGCAAGGAGACAAGGTAATAGCTTATGCCTCGCGGTAGCTAAAGCCTTATGAATTGAATTACCTGACCCATGATTTAGAATTAGCAGCAATAATTTTTGTCTTAAAAATTTGGAGACATTATCTGTATAAAGTTGAAACGAGGATTTTTACAGATCATAAAAGTCTCAAGTACTTATTAAGCCAGAAAGAGTTGAATTTGAGACAGAGAAGGTGGTTAGAGTGGCTTAAGGATTATGACTTATTGATTGAATACCACCCAGGCAAGGCAAATGTAGTGGCTGATGCCTTGAGTAGGAAATCCTCCATAGCACATGTTTAGACAATTTATCTACCATTGTTGAAAGAGACTGCTAAGCTTAGAATAAGCTTGAAATAAGAGGAACTTGTTTGCATTATTGCTAATTTCAGAATGAGACTAATACTCAGAGAGAAAGTTAAGGAGTTACAAGAACAAGATGCAGATTTGAACAAGCTCTGAGAAGAAATCAAGAATGGCAATCAACCTGAAGTGGAAGTGAGGGATGATGGACTTATGGTTGTAGGTAATAGACTTTGTATTTCAAATGTCAAGGAGGTAAAGGATGAGATACTCGATGAGGTACACAATGCGCCTTATGTCATGCACCTAGGTAGCACCAAGATGCATAAAGATTTGAAAGAGCATTTCTGGTGGAGAGGTATGAAGAAGGATATAGCAGAATATGCAAGCAAGTGTCTAGTGTGTCAGCTAGTCAAGGCTAAACACCAGGCACCTTCAGGCAAGTTAAGGCCATTGTCCATTCCTGAGTGGAAGTGGCAATGGATAACCATGGATTTTTTGATGGGTTTGCCTAAGACCAATAGGAAGTATGATGCCATATGGGTTATTATTCACCGTTTGACAAAGTCAGCTCATTTTCTAGCAATTAAATAGACTGATTCTCTACATGTGCTAGCAAAGAAGTGCATTGATGAGATAGTGAGACTACATGGGATTCCAGATTACATAGTTTCTGATAGAGATCCTTGATTCACTTTAAGATTTTGGGAAAGCATGCAAGAAACTATGGGGACCAAGTTAAATTTTAGCACTGCTTTCCATCCCCAAACAGATGGTCAATCTGAGAGGACCATTCAAACCCTTGAAGGAATACTCAGGGCATGTGTGATGTATTTCAAAGGTACTTGGGATAAGCACTTACCATTGGTCGAATGTGCTTACAATAATTCATACCACTCGAGCATTCAGATGGCTCCTTATGAAGGACTGTACGGAAGAAGATGTAGAACTCCTATATGTTGGGATGAAAAAGGAGAAAGGAAATTAATAGGACCAGGGTTACTCCACATGATAGTTGACAAGGTCAATCTAGTTAAGCAAAGGCTTAAAGTAGCTCAAGATAGAATGAAGAGCTATACTAATGCACACTGAAAGGAAATGGAGGATGAAGTTGATGAGAAAGTCTTTCTTAAGACATCTCCTCGGAAAGCAGTTATAAGGTTTGGTAAGAAGGGCAAATTGAGCCCTAAGATACGTTAGTCCCTACGAGATTGTTGAGAGGATTAGACCACTGGCCTATAGATTGGGACTGCCACTAGAATTCTCACAGATACATGATGTCTTTCATGTTTCCATGTTAAGGAGGTATAGATCAGATCCCTCCGACATCGTTCAGATCACTGAGGTTTAGTTGAGAGATGTTTTGACTTATGAGGAGACTTCAGTGGAGATTTTAGACACTAAGGAAAAGGTCCTCCGGAATAAGACAGTTCAACTTGTTAAAATCCTATGGAAACACCATTCTAAGGAAGAGGCCCTATGGGACCCTTGGAGGCCATGAAGCAAAAGTATCCACACCTCTTCAATGACTCAGGTAAGAATTTCGAGGACGAAATTCTTTTAAGAGGGGGAGAAATGTTAGCCCCCGAATTTTTTTGTTAAGTTAAGCATGATTTAAATGAATTATAAGGTCATGATAAAATTATTATTGGAGTTTAATTATTTATTATAGTGTTAGTAGGATTTTATTACACTGGTTAGTTAAATTAAAGCAGTAGGAATGTATTGAGGGTAATTATGGCATGTCTCTTAAGTATAAAAACCATGAAGCATTAAAGGAAGGGTAATGTGGACATTTAGCACTCATTAAGGGTAGAATTTGAAGAGAAAAAATGTTGTCTTATTCATTAGAGAAAAAAAACATGAATGAAGGGAAAGAAGAAGAGAAAAATGTGAAAGAGATAGAGAAATGAGAGAGAGTCGTCCATAAGAGAAAAAGAAAGAAGACAAAGTTAGGGTTTCATCTTTTCTTAGTTTTTAAGAGTGATTTTGAGGGTATTCAAGAAGAGAAAAAGAAAGAGGAAGAGAAGAGCTTCTATTTGAGCCAAACATCTCTTTGTTTGGTGAAGATTCCATGTAAGCCCATTTTTAATCCTTTGAATTTTTGGAAGAGATTTGGTTCATGAAGCTTAGGAAATACATAGGTTTAAGTATTCTAGAATCAATTTTTAGTGAATATGCTTTTTGGGTTCTCAATTGTATTCCTATTGAATTGGATTTTGCCAATGTTAAAGGGAATCAAGAGAGGTAAGAGGAGCAAGAGGAGGGGCATTTTAAAGCAAGTTTTTAAGCAAAGACTCCAGGTGAGTTACATGTTTATAGTTGAGTTGATAAGCCATGAGTATTTTTCCAAATCAATAGAGTTAAATGATTTCAATTGCTTTATAAATGTTGCATTTATTGCTTTTTTAATGATTTAAGTAATTGCTACATGTTTGGTACATGAATCTTGTTGATGATTTATGAAATGATGATGGAAAATGTATTTGAAATATATCATGCTTATGGAAATCATGTTTTTGAAATGTGCCTTTTGTGCAGTATGTTTACAAGTCATGAAATTCATGTTTGTGTGGGTTTGTGGTGGTCCATCGTGTTATGTCACGTGCACGTGACCATGTTAAAGATTTCTCCCGCCTGCCCACTAGTGGCATAAAGCTCTATCACAGACTCCCTCATATTTATTGGAGATTTGAGAGAACTCCCTCATGTTTATTGGAGATTCGCAAGAACTCCCTTATGTATATGGACTACCCTAACCATTATGATTGCTTAAGTTGTTTATGATTTGTTGACAAGTCTGATGAATACATGACTGATGTTGTTTATGAATTGTTTGACAAGCTTGAGAATTTAAGAAATATGTGTTTTACGGATTCAACGTAATTTACTATGGCAATGAATATTTTCAATGGTTTTGCTTGTTTCTCCGCTATAAACTTGTTACCCATAAGCTTTTAAGCTCACCACCCCCCATTCCTCCCCATCTCTAGGTGAAGAGCAAGAGATCGAGTGATAGAGAGTCAAGGCATCGTTCCAAGTCTGCATATATATTTTTTGTATTTAAATTAGCATAGGAAAACTCAAGGCTTTAGCCGCATTTCAAGTATCA
>JANQAP020000202.1:9674-20014 GCA_026874005.2 Erythroxylum coriaceum | reverse complement strand
AATTCTTGTTCTAAATTGTTTCATAAATATAACTATAAATAATCTTCAATGATTTATGAAAAAGATAACAAATTATCCTTCACTATTCATGTATTTATAATTTTAAATTGCTATATCATTTTTGAATTTTTTATATGTATGTATTATGCACATAATACTCGAGATATTTGTAAACAAATATGTTTAAATAAAATGATTAGTTGTTGATCAATTATTATATGGATAATGATTGGAAACAAGGTGACTTTTTGATTCCATAAGTAATTGAGAAATAATTAAAGATCCTATTCAGAAAGTTGTATTAAATTAATTGAAAATGACAACAATTGGCTAATAAATGTGTCACTGTAGAAACTATGTGTTTTAGGAAAATGACCACTACATCCATAAATATTGTTGTTGAATTCAGTACAAGTAAACTATTGAGAGGCCAAAATTTAAAAATTTAGAGTATTGAAATTCAATGTGTATTAGAAAAGCAAAAAGCTCTTGAGTGACTACATAAAATCATGGAAGTTTATAATGAAGAAATAAAGGCTCAATACAAGAAAAACATAAAGGCTCAACATAAGAAAAACTATTAGGCATATAACTTGTATAAATGGAGAACTCCTTGACTCATACAACATAAATGATGACGTTATGCAAAAGTTTAGGAGGTGTGAACATTCCAAGGATATATGGTCCACATTAGTAGCATCCAAGTGACTAAATTATGGTAATGACTATTACATTTGACATGTAAAATAATAAATAAATAACAAATGAAAAGATAAGGTTAAAGCATTTAATGCTGAGGACTATGAAGTTAATGTCAAACACAGTTAGTAAATTAAAGGATGATGGTTATATCTTATCAGATATGCAATAAGTATAAGTTGTCACACGATCTATACCTCTAAATTGGGATCAATCAAATAGGGTCTTTTAATATATAAAGTAGAATTGTCTACTTGTGAACATTGTTTAATTGACAAAACAGTACAAAATCCATTTTGTATGGGATAAAGAGCAGCTAAGTTATTACAATTAGCTCATTAAGATATTTGTGGCCAAATGAATGTAAAAGGTATAAACTCAAAAGATCATGTGATGAATAAATGTCTTAAAGGAAAATTGACCAGTCCACGAACCATCAACAAAATGATGTTTCATGGAGGAAGAAATAGATCTCTTCCAAAAAAAATTTGGGTTTATGATGATATAAGCAAGTTTTCCTATCACCTACTTATATGATATGTTATTGATGACCAAATATGTACTTGATTGGGCACATATTTACTAGAATGTTATATGAGTTATTAACAGGTGAGAAACCCAATTCATCACATTTGACACATTGTCAATCACTACAAGAAAAATAGGTTTTAGCGATGAAAATTACCGAAGGAAAGAGTCATCGAAGAAACGGCCGTAGGTAAAATTTAGTGACGGATAAAATGAATCCGTCAATCTGGCGGTAAATTTAACGACATAATTTTGTATTTTTGTCGCTAAATTAAGGTAAAATTACCAACAAATTTAGAATATTTCGTCGCTAATTTGCCAACAGAATCATAATATTCCTTAGTGAATTTAGTGACAGTAAGTTCTAGGTCCGTCGGTAAATTTACCGACAAACATAAAACATTTCGTCGCTAAATTTATCGATAGAAAATATTATCTATCGCTAAATTGATCGACAGAATAGATTATTTTGTCGGAAACTTAGCAATAGAGATTTATATCCATCGGTAACTTAGCGTCGAAATGATATATTCCATCGGTAACTTACTGACGGAATATAACAATTCGTGGCTAATTGTATTTCCATCAGGAAATTTAATTATGATAAATTTTAACCACCATTTCTCACTTCCTACCTGAGTTTTCTATAGATAATCTTATGATATTTTTACATTTAATTTCTATAAATAATATATAACATTTATTGATAAATGTAAAGTAAACATTATCCTGAATGGTATAATTAAAAAAATTATAATGTGCACGAATAAGTATCTTGAAATTATTGTCAATTAAGAATTTATACAAAAACTTAAGAGTAGCAGACTATCATTAAATTCACTTATTCAAAAGCTATGCAGGTGGTGAAGGTGGATGCTCTAAATGCTACAATGAGGTCTTGTTCCTACCCTTTAACTCATCCACCTCATTACAGACTTGGGTTATGCACTCCATCAGCCTCTTTATTGTGCTCTTAAGTTGAAGGACTCTCTCATTTGATGCCGATAGCTTACTAGATCCAGCTGTACTAGATGTGGAGGATTGCGAATAACATACGTTTGCAAATGAACCTAAGTTGAAAATCCTTCAACGGAGGTCCCTACCACCTACTGCATCAAGATACGCTGACACTCATCAACAATTTCATATTTTTGAGACTATCGTTCAATGGTTTCTTGTATTTATTCCTATCATTAAAATTGTTAATAAGTGATACTTTTTAAGAATTAATATTAAAGTATAGATTTTACATACATGAACTTGTCTGCATCGATTGTTGACGAAGGTCACACTATCATGCTTCTTAGTGTGAGTGTTCAAAAAGAGCTGACACGGTGTAGGCTTCATGCTCATAGACTTTTCCTGCATTAGAATAAATTGTTATAAGTGAACTATAATTCACAAAAATTTTGGCAGTATTTTCTCTATTTTTATGATATTTACCCCCTGTTAGATAAAAAAATTTAACACCAACACAATGATTAATGACACCAGACATTTATAATATTATTATTCTCCATAATGCACATATATTTTTATTTTAAATTTCATACATTAAATTACATTGAAATCAAATTTCATACATCAAAGTATAAAAATCAGGATATAAGTGTAAAGTTTTGATACTTACAAGTTAAAGTACATGCTTATGGTGGGTCAAAGATCCTTCAGAGTGTACAAGTAGACTCTTTCTGCTTGATCCTCCATGTTTGTTGGCATAATTGCATTCTAAAATGGATATTGCCTCGAGTGAGGCCTAATACTGCTACTAACGACTCCATATTTCTTTAGACATATATAGTGGTCGTACATCATTCTTGTATATCGAAGCAAAAAAATCTTTATAACGTATATGAGCTTGCCTCTCCTATACATTATAAATTATATCATCAAATTTTGGATCCCAAAAAAGTTCTTTATAAAAAAAAGAAAAACATACTATAAGTACTTATAAATGACAATATTTATCTAATTAATTTATAAAATTATATAAAAGAAAAAAGATTAACGAATATATTTTGTATATCTCAAACTCTTGATAATACAAATCCTTTGTCGGCTGAGAGACATTCTTCCATATATAACCCTGAAGATCTATCCTCTCCTCGAACTTGGATGAGAAATTTCTTGAGCATGTTCTAGACGGAACCAACCTAATATATAAGTTATTTTAGATCTTTTTCAAATTAAAACCTATAACTTCAATATAAACCTATGGTGTTATCATGTATTACAAAATTTTTAAAATTTTACTTACAAATTGTTGACAATTGTGATATACGTTCTTCCATCAACTCCCTTAGCTCCAGGCTCACGGTTACCTCCTTTATCCGCAGCATTTACCTCTGATATCTATGTCGGTATAAGGGTGGTGGATGGTGTAGGGTTAATGGGTGGTGTAGCAGGGCTGCTGGATGGTATAACAGCAGGTACTGAAGGTGATGCCTCATCTGGATGTGCAATAGCATCTGTAGAGTGTGATGCTTCTCCTGGCAATGCACTAGCTTCTCCAAATTGTTATAACTTGAACCTTGGTCGCATCATATCCTGCTTTCTCTTTGGTGACATATTTTTAACGTAAAATTTACATTTTAATGAATTTTTCAGTGATAGAACAATATAAATTCAATATATAACAATATATTTTTGATGCAATAATAGATTTATTAATATAATATTCTATTACAAATACAAATTAATCGCTATCAGCACTTAATTGTAAATTAAAATCATCATCATCTTCTTTTTTAGAAGAATTAGAATCAAACTCAGGCTCCTCTTTAGGTCTCTCGCCCTCCTCATCCTCTCCTAATGAAATTTCAACATATTCATTATTTGGATTGTTCAAAGGTTCATTCTCGTCATATGTTACACGTGCATTTATTTCATAAACATCTTCCTGAAACGCTTCACTTTCAATTCTCTTATTTTCTCCTTTTCTATGTAATTCAAAAACACTTTTAGGTTTTACTTTGCATACTGCCAGCTATCTGATTTATCTTGTCGTAACTTAGGAAAAGGGACATAATACACATAAATCGCTTACATCGCCAACACGAAAGGTTTAAATTGTCGAAATATTCTTCGTTAGTTGATTTCAACTAGATTGTATCGATTGTGCACTTTTATTCCAACATTAGGAGTTAGATCAAACCATTCACATTTAAATATCACACTCCATTTTATTGGCAATACAGGGTACTTAATTTCAAGTATCTCAATAATTTTACCATAGTAATCCATCAATTCTCCCTGTATGCAAACTCTACTATTTACTGTTGCCATGCTATGACTATGATATTTTGTGTAAAATTTGTATCCATTAACAAAATACACTGGATATGATTTAACAATTCGTAAAGGTCCTTTTGCAAGATCACATACAAACTTGTTCTCTACTAGATTTTCTAAGGCCTACATAAAAAACAATTTATCATATTAAATAGTATAATGTCATTTAGTCACTTTGATATAATAATTCAACCATTTCAATTATTACAAGTGAAAACTTACATATTTTTAGAACCATCGAGGGAAAGTTTCTTTCAACTTCTTTATTGATATCATTTTGTGTTTTTTCAGGCATTAGCTCGCATAATCATTCCTCGTATAATCTAAAAGCATTGTTATGTATTTTAGTTGTAAATGACACTAACTTCGAAAACCCAAATAATTAATTTCAAAATCAACTTAAACTTACTGCACGAAAGGTTGAACCTCTTGAAAATTCAATAAAATATAACCATGGGCAGCCTCTATTTCTTCTTCTATTAACATTCTTCTTATTAATCGTCCATATGTTCGTCTAAGATATGTGAAAATGGATAAGTTACCATCAACATCACCCGTTCCTCCCCCATCATTATTACAAGGAACTTTTCTTTCTTTGTGTGCACATGCGGCTCAAAATAATGTGAACAAAATGTACTTGCTTCCTCCACTAAGTAAGCATTAAATATCAAACATTCAACTTTAGCCTCGTTTTTGAAATTTTTCTTCAACTGATGCAAATACCTACATTACAAATATGGTTATTACAATTTTGCGATTAAAACATGCTATAACTCCAATTTAAATATTAAGTATAATTACCTCTTAAACAGATACATCCATTGATATTGAACTGGGCCAGTAAGTTTAGCCTCATTTTCTAAATGTACAAGTAGATGCTCCATACAGTCAAAGAAGTTTGGAGGAAAAATCCCTTCTAATTTGCACAAGATTACTGAAATTTCATTTTTTAGTTTTTCCATTTTAGCCAACTTTATTTCAGATGATTTTAAGCTTTTGAAAAACAAAATTTATTCAATTATAGCTTCCCAAACCTTAGTCAGTAGGAACTCCCGAAATACAATTGGAATTAGTCTTTGCATAAACACATGCAAACATAACTTCTCATCCCAAATAATTTGTACTTCCTCATGTCCACACACCTTGCCAAGTTCGAAACATAATCATCGGGAAATGTTAGACTTTGCAAACATTGACACAAAATTTCCTTTTGTTTTTTGTCCAAAATGTAACAGCTTTTAGATATTTACCGGTGCAAAATTCTTTATCTATCTCATTCCTTCTACAAAAAAATTTCAAATCAGCTCGTGATTTTGCACTGTCCTTTGTCCTTCCTTCAATGTTCTTTATGGTACTGAACAAATATTCAAAAATATTTTTTCAATATGCATCACATCTAAATTATGACATATCAAATTAGTTTTCCAATATGGCAAATCTCAAAAGATGTTTCGTTTTCTCCAACCAAAGTTTTTACCAATGTTTATATTAACTTCATCAGCTTCAAGTTATGTAACTTTCAGCAACCCTAATTCATCAATCTTCTGCAATATCTCTTCACCAGATTTGTGAGGGGGAGGAGGTATTTGTACCATCCTATTCTTAATAAACTTTTGTTTATTGCATCTAAATGGATGGTATAAAGGAAGAAATTTCCTGTGGTTATCAAACCAAGATGTTTTGGACCCGCTAGGAAGGTAAATCACATCAGAATCATTGCCTCAATAAGGACAAGCCAATTTTCCTACTGTGCTCTAGCCAGACAACATAGCATATGTCGAGAAATCACTAATAGTCCATAACAAAGCTGCTCTCAACAAAAAATTTTGTTTAAGAGACACATTATATGTCTTCACACCATATTCCCAAAGATGATACAATTCAGATACCAATAGTTGTAAGAATGCATCAATTTTATGCTTTGGATTTGTAAGCCCTGGCACAATCACCGTCAAGAACATATATTCCTCATGCATACACATCCATAGAGGCAAATTATAAGGAGTAATTATGATTGGCCATGATGAATATTGTTGGCCAGATTGACCAAAAGGTTAGAATCCATCCGTCGACAATCACAACCTAACATTTTGACTTTCAGCTGCAAACTCAAAATGGATGTTATTGAAATGTTTCTATGCGAGTGCATCTAATTGATGACTCATTATTCCATCTTCCTGTTCATGTTCATTATGCCATTTTATGTGAGATGCAGTAACATCAGAGGCATATATCTTTGAAGTCTCCGAGTTAGCGGGAAATAATGCATCCGCTTCTAAGGTGTTAATTTCTATTTCATAATACACTTTCTAGGTTTGAACCTAGATTGACCACAAAATTTACACTCTTGTAATTCCACATCGTCTCCCCAAAACAACATACATCCCAATTTGCAATAATCAATTTTTTCATCTAGCAAACTAAGATCTCTAATAAGTTTCTTCATATTGTAAAAATTATCAACCATTATATTATTAGGAGGCAATGATTCATTATACCAACCAAGAATTTTATCAAAACTTCGATCAAAAATATATCCTTCAGACTTTATGTTCAATATTCGAGCAATTGAAGATAATTGAGTCATGGTCTCATAATTTGGCTATAATTCTTGGTCAACTGATTATAGGAAGTCAAAAAACTTTTTTACATTTGGGTTTGATTCTTCTTCAAGATTTTCTATATTTTCCTAAAACGTATAACAGGCTGCATCATAAACTATTTAGATGTAAGGATTTTCAGTTGCACCCACATTATTTGTTATAAATCCATTCCCCCTATAAGCCCATCCACATATGTTGATGATTTTACTTTATTACCCCTCGAGGTGCTACAAATTAATGACTCCTTATGTCGTGTCCACTCAAAATAATTTGGAACAAACCCTTTTCTTAACAAATGGAGATTCACTTCATCAATCGGAAGAAAACAAATATGTTTACACTTCTACATGGACATTTGATCTTTGGGTCATCCATATATGCAAGTTGAGAACATGCATAGTGAATAAAAGCTTCAACTCGCTCAAAAAACTCAAGATTAATGAAACCATTGAGTGTTAATTGTCTACAAATCCAAGATCTATCAACATTACTCATTTTTGCAAAACTGTTATTTAAAAAAGTTATTTCATAATTAGTATCCTTCTTTTCCCCTAAGTTTACAGAACATTTAATATTTACTTTACAGAACATCCCCTAAGTTTTTACAGGCCTCTGACCATTTCTCCTCTATATTGAAACCAACCAATCTCACTATATAAGTTCAAGTATTTATGTTCGAATTGATCACCTACAAGTTAATTTCCAAAGTTTGATTTTAAATAAGTACTATGGTATGTGGCATTGTTTACACCTGTGAATCGAGAAAGCAAGTTTTCGTTGTGACTCCCAGGCTCATGAAATGTTTCACCGATAAGCCTCATGGGAGCTGCATCACTAGTTTCTAGCCTATATACTGTCATAAAAGTTTATTATGCAATGAATTGTCATGACAATTACGTGAATTTCTTATGTTAATATTAAGTTTGAATTAATCACATTGAAGTTCAAGTCTTTATGTTTGAATTAATCACCTATAAGTTGATTTTCAAAGTGTGATTTTAAATAAGCACTATGGTATATAGCATTGTTTACACCTGTGAGTCAAGAAAACAAGTTGTCGCTGTGACTCCTAGGCTCATAAAAATTTTCACTGATAAGCCTCATAAGAGCTGTATCATGAGTTTCTAGCCTATATACCGTCTTAAGAGTTTATTATACATTGGATCATCCATAAGAGATCAAACTCATTCCACATACAGTAAATACTTATGTAATTCAGACATCTACTTAGGGATGTCAATTTTGGCCCAGCCCAACTCGATTTTGACTTAGGTTGGCTTAACCACAAGTCGGCTATGAGCCAAAATGGTTTGGCCCTACTGGGACACAAGTCGAGCACGAGCCAGTCGGTGGCCTATTCGAAACAACAAAAACAATTTTGTTTTGTAATTTTTTAAAAAATAAGGCCTAAGCTCAACCTATTGACATCCCTATATCGACTCATGAATGATTCAAAAAAACCCAAATGTAAATACTTAGACTATTAAAGAAGAACATAAAAACTCATTAATGATTATAAAAATATTTTAAACAACGACACAAAATCAAGACCTCCTTTACATTCACACAAAACCTAAACACAAATGCTCGTACTATTAAAGAAAAACATATGGTAGACAATAGTTGGATGACTTACCTGGATGGACAGACAACCATATACTACAAAGAAGGATGAAGTTGGATAATTAGCAATGCTCTGAAAGCACAAAAAAGGACCTACGAAAAAGAAAATTTCGAATTTAATATAATACACTAGTTTAATGGTTTTGTATTTATATCTGTTGCATATAACGTCGTTATTGAGAATAAGAGGAAACCTTTGTTTTTGAAAAAAGTAAAAATTTATATGAAAATGTGATCTTTGACTTTCATGAATTTATAGAGCAAATTGTTAAGAAAAAGTGAGGAATGTAAGAAGGATAAAAAGCTTATAATGGATTGGATATTTAACTTTAAATCAAATTATAGGCGATGTTCAACAATAGCTAATTAATAGATCACATTTTAGAATTATATCACATCTAGTTTTTATTTTTAAAATTAAACCTATTAATATAGAAGAAGCACTTATTCATGAAAGTTAGATTTTGTTTCTTATAAATGAAGACTTGAACTAATCACAATGGCTTGTCAAGTCTTTATGTTCCAAGTTAAACAATGCTCATACATAAATACTTAGACTATTAAACCGCAGCCTAAAAACTCATCAATCATTGTTAAAGGCAAAATTGCAAAGAACAACACAAAATTGATCACATTGTAGACATTACTTAGTTGAACGACTTACCTTGATAGACAGACAATGGAAAACTACAAAGAAGATGAATGACATTGGACAATTCTCGATGTTTTTCAACACAAAACATGACCTGTAAGAAAGAAAATTCATGTATTCATGTATTTTTCATATTCTACATATGCACAACATAAAATTAAAGGCAAAAATAACAATAATTCACATATAAAGACATCAAAGGCATGCAATGTGAGCAACATAATAAATAAGAACAATGAGAATAGGAAGAGGGGACCCTCTTAAATTAAAGAGGATAATAAGAAGAAGTTCCAGGTAGCTCAAGTAAAGTTGAGAAAGAAAATATTAAGGAAGTCTTGAGATCATAAGTATGAACTAGTTTAAAGTCTTGAGATCATAAGTACGAAAAGGAATAAACTATACTGTGGGCTCAAAGAGTCTCAAAAGTATTTAGATGTGTACATAAGTGTACTGGAATGATGAAGAATGAATTGTATATTATAAAATCATGTAAGAGTGTGGCTATTATTAGCAATCATAACTTAGGTGAATTAAATCATAAGATTAAGACATTAAAGAAAGATGCTAATTCTTTTAAGGACTCATTGTCTAAATTCACCAAGGAAGTGAGAAACTAAAAAGCACATTAAGAGCATAAAATAATTCCAATAATAGGTATGGGATTAAATATAATTATGGGCACGCATCCAATTACAATACTACATTTATCAAAGGAAAACATTTTCATATTGAATAACCTTTCCCTAAGATGAAAAATAAACATAATGCATCAATATCTAAGCATACATGTAAATTACTCTAAATGCAAGTCTTATACATTCATGTATGGTTAAAAATTTAGGCATAGAGCTCAATATGTAACATCTCGTTTCCATATCACGGGTCGGACCAGGGAAACGGGTACACGAGAGATTAATCGGAGAAATTAGGAAAACACATCTCAT
>JANQAP020000201.1:1080853-1101492 GCA_026874005.2 Erythroxylum coriaceum | reverse complement strand
TGTATGCATGTACAAACATTTCATGTGCAAAATTCACTTATATACTATGCATGTGTATATATGAATGCATGCATATGCCACTGTACACTTATACAATCCTATTCATGGCAATAGGTGAGGGGATGTTACAAGTGAACTCAATGAACTAAATGGCATTTATAAACTACTAGAATCCTTACTTCAATGTTATGAAAAAATAGTCAAAAATATATCATCCATAGATGAAAAACTAGAAAAAATAGGACACTCGATCAAAATGCTAGTACACACAAATTTGGTATCATAAACTTAGGAAACTTATATTAAAATTTCCATACTTTTTAGTGTCCTTTATTTTTAGTTCACTGTTGTCTTCCTTTAATAGGAGAAGAGAAACATTTCATGCAATATCTTCTTTACTACAAATAAAGAAAAATAATTGAAATTGTCTTCCTTTGTCACGAGTGAAGATAAACACTATATAACAAAATTGCTAATTTAGTTGATCTAAAAAATGCACAAATACAATTCATTAACTCATTTCCTAATCCCAAATGTACTAAACCTTGTATTATGTGTAATGGAACTCTCTCTAAAAAACTTCTTAATTAAGACTTTATCTAATACTAAAGATACTTCTTGTAATGTTTTGTCTAATACTAAAGATACTTCTTGTAATGTTCTTATGGCCTATTTATGCTCATAACCATTATTTCTAATTATCAGGAACAAAAATAATTGTTAAAAACAAAACTAGCTGTTAGAAACAAGAAAAAAAATCTGTTATGAACTAGTTGATAGAAACTTCAGCTTTTCTAAGTGTAAAACTCAACCTTTCAACAAAGATTGAATTAAACATACTCAAAAATATATAAAATTTCGCTAAAAAAGTAGTTTGAATGGGGTTTGGCCCATGAGCTATAATTAGAACGCGGCGGCGGCTGTCTCAAAGGCAATGGGGATGAGTGTTACAAGAGAGCTTAGAAGCGTGTAGCACTTGTAACTCAACTCGATCGCTTTGTGCAGCAGGACAAGAGGGTTGATTTAAATAAAATAAAATTTATGGTATACGTAAAGATAGGATGACAATATGCGGACCTTTGTCAATTTTTTAAAATTAAAAATATAAAATAATTTACTTTTTTAGTTAGATTCAGATTTGGACAGTGTAAATTCAGGTTTATCCGAATCTCAACTTTTTTAAATAAAAATGACGTTATTTTTCTTAGAATATTTAAACTTTAAGTCAATTTGAACATGAGCTTGATTAAGAAACTAGTCCATTAAAAATAACTAAATTTAAATCTATTGGTCAAAAATTGTCTTCCCTACTTAAACACAAGAATGTAACACGTCGGCAAATATTTCGAATGCTAGGCCATCTTTAGATGGCGTTAGTATATTCCACCATATTAAGAAGGTATCTGTTAAAACTTTTATTAACGTTTGGGACCATTTAATTTGAAAAAAGAAATCGATAAGAGTAAAGGGAATATTTTGCAAAGCAAAGTATTTATAATCATGACAGAAAGCAGTAGAATAAATCAAGTTTAGGCCGAGACTTGAGACAAAATCATGCAGAAGCCAAAACTTCATAATCCACCAAAATGGGGTTAAAGCTAATGGGGTGAAATTAACCCCTAGAAATTACTTGAAATATAATGCAATCTATAGAATTTTACAACAATTATCGTTAATAAGAACAGTTAAATTTTAATCACACAACATAAGCTTTCCATCCGAGAAATTATTCATTTATATAACATAAACTCTTGAAAATGTTAAGTCACTTTATATTTTAAGGTAAATGTTAAAGATATCATTTGACCATTTTCTCATTAGTTAAGTGACTCGCCTGCCCAAATGAATAAAAAAAGTCTTGGTAAAAATGCCCCATATTTTCAATCTCACAAGGAATAACAATTATAAATTGCCCAACATTTTAAGATTTGTTCAATTTAATATCCATGTTTTTTAAATTTTTAATTAAGTAATTAATCTTTTATAACCTTAATAACTTATTTCAAAACATTAATTTTATTAGGTTCAGATCACTTGCTTCCATTACTTTATTCCAACCTTATTCTATGAGCATCCATCCATCCATTTTCTGTGAGCCCTCTTTATTGAATAGATGAATCCTCATAAAATAGGATAATAAGAACAGATGATTTGTTCCCAATTTTGTTAGCATTTTACTGATTTACCTAATAGAATCTTTTTTATCCATACCCTGTAAACTTTCAAGTAAAAATTTAATTATCAACTAATCATCCACGTGGACTAAAACACTTAAAAGATATTATAATTTGAATGTTTTAATCCACATGAATGATTAGTAAACAATTAATTTACAAAACAAAATCGTTATCAAATAAGCAAAATATTAACAAATTTAACTTTTTAAATTAAATGTTAAAGTCATACAAAGTTGATAACTTAATTGAAAATATTAAAAATTTAGACACTAAATTGAAAAAATCACAGAAGGTTAGATGCTTAAAAATATGTTACCTCATTCAACAAAGTATTAATCAGGTTTCCTGAAGTGCAATCAATGTATCAAAATTTGGACTTCTATCAGTTAAGTTGATCATAGATTCAGACAAATAAAAACGTACCTATTAATAAGGTAAAATGACCACGACGAAAACACTTTAGAACACTAAAACATCTGTCGCGATCAATCTATAAATGTTCCGAGTAGTTTGTCCACCCCTTGGCTTACTGCAAGTCTTCAAAATCTGTTACTCAAGACATTTTACCAACTTGCCAATTATATTAACTTGTTCCGAAATAAACATATATAATATTACTAAAAAAGGACTCTAGGAAACAAATTCTTTATCAAGGTGACAAGGAAACATGCGATCTAGGCCAAAGAAAACAATAAAGAGATACTAGTTCTCGCAGCTCCCAACTTACAACAAAAGAAATATCCTTTGCCAACAGTAGGGGTTAGGGGTTTGGATTATGCAAAATTCCCACCAAAGTAAATCTACCTCACCCTCGCAAGGACCAATAGATGAAACAAAGTTGCACGTTATTAGATCTTACAGTCATTCTGCTGCTTTGCTCTAGAAATTTGGGAAGAACAATTACTCAAAGTTGAACATTACCCAAATGAATGAGATGGAGAATGTGAGGTAAAATCTTCGGCACGTCCTACATACGTGATAAAATCTTTCTGTACGAGAATGACATAAAAATTTCGAAGACCACTCACATAGAGGAATTCTATGTCAGTACCAAATAACAAACGTATAAATATATTGCGGATAAAAAGTACAGAAAACATAGACTAGATTACACCTGCAATACAATTGTCTGTCTATGAACTATTTTTCACATTGTTTTTCCTTGACATAGAAAGCACATTAGAACTCCAAACTAACTTTATCTTGTAAGAATTGTTATTCGAATTGGATAGCGCCTCCAACCCATATGATATATGTCACATGGAAACTAACATTAAAGACTTTGCATTTGGTCAAACACTAATTTTTTCACATAGTTCATCAAATGCTATAATAACGTGCTGAACCCAGCCTTTCTCAATGACTCATACATACAACAAAGTAATAGGAAAGGAACAATCATACCGGCTCTTTCTGTGTCACTCACTTCTATCCACAAAATTATGGCCAAAGCATGAGCTTGACAAGTAAAACTCGCCTTCATTTTAACAGTTAGAGACAGGATTGGGACTAAAATAATATAATCTCAATCATCTGGCCAAGCGAAAATTATTCAACTTCATAGAAATTCTCCATCACTACCACAATCAATGCAGCTAGGCTACATTTAATTTCTCAACACTGGCCTCTCAATTGAGCCTTTCACTAATCTTTCCTAAAAATAGATTTATCATGTTTCAAAGGTTAAATTTTCCCTCACCTTTTGACCCTCTATTCACCCTTATGGGCGAATGCATACAAACATACATACATGGAACAAATACAGGCAAATCACCTAATGACAAGCAAACATTCCAACAGGAATCAATAACCCAATTAGACAAACCTGATTGCCAAATGCTTAAAATATCAACAGGAAAAAAAGGAAAACAAAACAAAACGGGAAGCTTCGGAACTTGGGGAAAGTATAATCACATCATCCTAAAAGTAAACGATAAAAGAAATATGAGAGTATAGTAGAAACAGCATTAAGCACGTCAAGAACGAAACAACAATCAAACAATACGGTCAATTTGTAACAGCTACGCGCAGTTATATGAAAGGTACGGGGAGAAAGTTTTCATATGAAAGAAAAAATATAGATCGTCGACGATACAGAGACGGAATTGAGCATAATACATTCATAAAAGAAAAAAAGTACGGAATGTCTTTTCCTTTCCCTAAAAAAAATTAGATTTCTAAATACCAAGAAAAGAAAAAAGAAACGAGAAAAGATAGAATAAAGAGATCAAACGGGGAGGGCAGAGACGTCGTCGGAGTGGTAAGGGTTGGTTGAGAGGGTGAGAGGGCGATCGTTGGCCTCGTCATCAGATGAGTCATCGTCGTTGGTGGTAGCGACGTTGACGCAAGAGAAGCGCTCCAGAGAAGAGAAGAAGGCGGAGATTACGCTAGCACTGACCCAATTGGCCACGTTATTGAGGTTCTCCAAAGACACAATGCTTGCGTTGTTGTTGTTGCTTGTGTTAGGCACGATACTAGTGTTGTTTGTGTTGTTTTCCATTGTCAAAATTTAAGATGTAGAGAGAGAAAGAGAGAGAGAGGGAGAGAGGAATTGGTGAAACCCTAATTGCTAATTGGGGTAGGACTGTGAACGCTGAAATCAGCAATCGGTGACTTAGGGGAGAGGAGCAAAATGAAAATGTTGGGTGGGTCAGGACTCAGGACCTTTTTGCGCTAACTTGGCTCTTTTCTTTTTCTTTTTTACGTCGTTAAATTGCTAAAAACAAATTTAGACCGTCGGATCAAACTAGTTAAAAAGGAGGTCAATAGCCAATACAAATGTTTCAAATATATAATTAATATTTAGCAACCATAAATTAAATACAATACTTCGTTTACAAATTTGAAGATGTTTTAACATTTTTTAAATAAATAATAATCATTAATGCATCTTATTTGCATTCTTAATTTTGAAATATAAATAAATCAATCAATCAATCATAAATTAATATTAAATTTAAATTTAAATTTAAATTGGCATCTTATATAAAGTAAGTTCGTAAATCGATTTTTTTAGTTGCAGAATCCAGGTGGGAGTTTTATATAAACTTCTATCTCCAATTCACCGTGAAGGAAAGTATTGTTAATATTTATTTGGTGGAGTCCTCGTCCCTTCGATGTTGCCACGACCAATAATACTTGTAATATAACTAGTTTTGCTACCGGTGCAAAGTTCCCATCAAAATTGAGACTCTCAATTGGTGTGAAACCTTTGCCACAAGTTTCAACTTGTAGCGCTCCACCGTGCCATGAGAGTTATACTTTACCTTACAGACCCATTTGCAATTAACTGGTTTATTCCCAGGTGGAAGTCTTTTCACTATCTAGGCCTTGTTAGGTTCTAAGACTTCAATCTCCTTGGTCATAGCACTATGCCACCGTTCATCCTTGATAGCCTTTGAATAATCTCTAGGTTCCATTTAAGATGACATGGCGACCAAAAAGGTCCGGTGCCTATGAGAAGAATTAGCAAACATTATGTAATGAGCTAGAAGTTAAGGAGAACCTGAAGACCTTTCATTTCTTAGCAGCTCGAAAAAGGGGTCAATCACGTTATTTCTTTACCTGTCATACCCTCCTAGTCAGTTGTTTGAAACGATCCACTATTTGTCTAATTCATTAGATGATGGCTCTTGATTCACTATACCTTATAGACTAAATAACCATCCAAGTGTGATGGTGGTTTAATCGATCTTCATTGTCTAACCTTGATCATTTTCTTCACTCGAATTTCCCCCTTTCTTTAGGCATTGTCTTTTTTAGTACACTCACTGTCGTGCCTTTGACATTTCGATGCTTGATAGTGTCGTCAATCTCGTCAAATATTTCTCCATGAAATTTTTTTGCATCAATTGGTAATCCATCCTACTCAATGGTACGTGCAAAAGTCTATTAAGAATCTAATGTTGACCAAGTTTTATATATAATGAAACCCCTAATATCGCAAGTATATAGATTGTGTCTTGTAGTATTAAAAGGTATCGTTCCCACGAGGACTACAAAACACTTAAACAACTTGAAAAGAAATTTGTCTAAGGTACAAAAAATTGACTTGAATTAAAATAAATAATTGAAATTAAAACTAATAAAACAAAACAAGTAAATAATTGATAAGTGAGCTGCCAATGAATTTGAGGATGATCAAAGTTGAAGATTTAGGAACTATGCTATTCTTATTTTGTTTCCCTTCATCCTGTTTATTCAATTTATGTTTGATCCAAGATATCCTAAAGTTTTGATTACTCTCTCTCAAGATTTAATCAAGTAACCCTAATTGAATTCGATAATCATAAAATTGTAATCTGTTGATTCACAAAACTACCCTTGACTTGTTTAATTAGATTTGAAGTAATCCTATAGATAATGAATTTCACAATTATGATCTCTCTTTAATTGTTTGTTAATCTGATAACTATAGGTCTATTAAGCTACCAACTCTCGTTGCGCACCTTAAACTAATGAATTGATTTACTCTCCCGATTTATTACCAAGAGTATGCCCAATAATTATCATAAACATTGATAGATGTATTGAAATCAACAAGAATAAAATTCAGCAAAATAATTCAAGAACAATCCCTAATAGGGATCTAAAAACCCATAATCATGTTAAATATCTTAGAAATCCAAATAAACATCCAAGAAAATGAAAGAAATATAGGAAAAAGAGGGAAAACTAGTTGGAGTCTTGATCAGGAAATCTGGAATTTCTCTAAAACTCTTGTTGATGTTTTCTCTTAATCTTCTATGACCTAGTGGTTGCTGCATCTTTTTGGTGTTTTTCATGTTCTTATTTAGTGCTTTAGGGTTCTAGGATTGTGTCTAAGGTTTTCTCACTTTGTTTGGTTCCAAAAATATCCCCGACACCTCAAACTTCCAAAAACGTGGTGCCTAGAAAAATCTATGCTCGATCATACCTCTCATTGTTGATTCTTCTCTGTCACGATCATGCCTTTGACATGATCATGCATTCCTTCCTACATCCAACATCTTTTTGATTCTTCAATTTCCTGTTTTTTAACACTCATAAACACATCAAACATCTCTTGAAACGTAAAATTAAGATCCAATTCTTGCTCTAAACCAAACAAACACTTAGAATACATAAAAAGACTAATAATAACACAATTCTAAGCCTATAAACATGATAATCATTTAAGAAACACATAAAACACACTTAAAAACCTTGAAAATTATATAATTTAAACCTGTCAGCATGCTATTGTGTCTAGTTTCTATTGCTTTTAATTGCCTTAATATCTTGATTTTGGTTACAAATCCTTGTGTTTTGATCCAAATGTGAGACAAATGAGTGGAAATGGTGTGAATATTGCATGAATGTTAATTGGATTATTTTGTGAATTTTGCATGAAGGTTGAAGGGAAATTCACGTAACTTTGCGTGAAAACCAAAAAAAAAAGAAAGGTGGGGACATAATTTGTCACCACTGTGACAAGTGCCCTCACGACCCATTTTTCCTTTAATTCATCAACTTATTACGTGTCATGTGCAGGAGGGACGACCCAAAAACGGAGACCTAAAACAGACTACAAATAGAAAAAGTAAGGAGGGTGGCGGCACAACTGACACATCACACATTCCAACATAAACGTCTTTCACACCATAGACTCATTCGGGGACAGAACAGATAAAGAGAAAGAAGGTGGAGAAGGGAAGTAGAGAAGAGCTTCGACTGAGAAGATAAAAGAGAGAAAGAGCAGAAAAAGGAAGCAGAGGTTGAAGTAGCGTGAGCAGTCAACCATCTGGGTGAGAACAAAGCAGAAGTAGAAGGCGAGAACCAATGCAGGAAGCTTGAGAGTGGTTGGATGTAATAGTAGGTTCCCAAAACTATTGAGAGTTAGAGTGTTAGATTACTTAGTCACATGAATTGCATCATATTATAATGAATTTGGTGCATTTAGAATATGATTTTATAATTTCATTCGCATGCATAATATGAACTTACACACATGAATTTCGATTTAGAAAAGTTGCGCTCAATTGACATATTCCGGGGTATGAAAGTTTCCAAATAATTATGATATGATTGTGCATTTCTAATGTCTTGTATTTTGATTTACAAATAAAAAGAATTAATGGATCACAATTAGTAATTTGGAGTTAATTGTTACAATTAGAAGATTGATGGATTAAAATGTACATTTAGACTTGGTAAAATTTCAAGTAGCAAGACAAATAACATGTGAAAATTTAGGATGACTAAACTATAAAATAAGGGAAATGTGTTAGCAGATTTGAGTGACAATTGACTTAGAGAATTGAGTGACAAATGGCAAAGGAACTAAGTGACAATTGGTAGCCTAAAGAGTAGACGTGTGTCTTGCTTGTTTTCATAACAAGTGTCCTTAAACCAACCTTACACCTACACCATGTGACAACACATTCAGCTCCATTGTAATGTTTCTACTGTACTCTTTCCCTCTCCTTCCTCTCACAGCTGAAACTCATACCTCACCCACACCTTTGGATTTTTGTTCTAAATTCTATCCATTATCACCTCAAAAACTTTATCAATTTCTTTAGAAAGATAGCTATATTTTGTTGTCTTCTTTTTGTCTTTACTGAAACTCATCCTACTCCCTCATAGTTTTTTAGATGATCTTGCATGCATGTGAGGCAAAGAAAGCTTGATAAATTAAGGTGGCATTTGAGCTGAACAAGTAAGTGAAATACTAATCTTTATGGCATATGTTAGCAGAAATTATGATGACTGATTAGGGATAGATTGAATGTGGTATTGGTGTTGACATTGTGCTGGAAAATGATGAATGAAAAGGGGTACTTTTTGTTTTAGTTTTGGATGCATGACAAAAATAGTTTATGGGCTATTATATAGATGATTTAAGTTAGGATTTGAAATATAATTGATAATGAATTCATGCTAAAGATAGTTGTTATTGAAGTGTTCTCAAGTCTGGAAAACTTAGGACTATATGTATGATGGTATAAAGTGATTGGTAATGAAACAAATGAGTAGATTTTGTGAGATTTAATGTAACCAATATGGAAGCTAGACTAGCATGAAATGAAGTAGCTTTAAAGGACATGAATTCTCGAAAAATTCAAGTGGTAATGATGTCTCTAAGTATGTGAAATTCATGGAGAATTGAGGGAAGAAAGATAGTGCATGATCGTAGCCTGTTGCACAAGCTTCTCTCATAATCGTGGCAAGGTCCCCCATAATCGTGGGCCTAGTTCTGGAATGTTAATTTCTTCTTTATGTACATGTTGAACCAGTTGAGAAAAAGTCACTCTAAATTGGTGTATTTGAACTTGATTAAGGCTTGGAATGAACCTAGTTTATTGCTTGATTAATTGGTTAAGAGCTTGATAAGTTTAGGTTGTTAATTGATGTCATAACTCAAAGAATGTCCTATTTTGGTGTCGTTGTAACCAAATATGGAAATGATGATGTGATGAAAGAATAAAAGTGTTCTTATGAATGCAAACATGATTTTAAGGAAATGAGTAATGTGTATTAGGCATGAATGAATGAGCACTGAAGAACATGAGGTAATTATGAATGAGAATTGGGAAAATGTATGAATATATATTGCTAGAAAAGTTTGGTGAATGTATGATTGATGAATTTGGAGTAAATCAAGCTTACTTAAGGTATAAACCAGATTGCAAACTAGTTGAATACATGCTATAATGTTTGAATGATCAAGATATTTGTATAAGAATACATACCCGAAAAGTCAATTGAGCATGCATTCAAACATGACACATATATATGTGCATGATTGTATATTCATATGATTAAACAAATTAGTGATTTATGAACTATGTGTGTATTGTATGACGATAGATGCACAAGGTGATCGTCAACATTCAAACATTGATGGAACATCGAGGCAATAGCTTTTCTTGAGCGTATTGTGAGTTAACTTAGATTTGTAAACTCATTTAAATGTGCTTTTGTATGAATTGTATGTTTAATATGAAATGTGTGTTCAACTTATTAATAAATGTTTAGATCTAAGGAGTTTGATATATGTGGCATGAGTACACATAGATGAAAGGAAATGAAAACATAGCATATGAAATGATGCATCTCATCTCATTGAAATGCATGATCAGATAAAGAAGTTGTGACCAGAGTGATCAATGTGCAGAAAAGAGGTTTGAGCTTAGGATTGTGAAAAAGAGCCTCAGGTTCAGATAACATGGTCTCAGTATCCACAATGGATACAGGCCAGAAATGATCTCGGTGTCCACAACAGATACGGGACAGTAAATTGGGTTGATAGGCACTTAGTCAAAACAAAACAAAATGAGAATAGAAACACGTGCATTTGCATATACATACCTACATGTATCAAATGATTGAATTGAAATGAATTATTGAATTGTTTTAAAATAGTGAATTACATTTGAAGTTAATAGAGGATGTATTGAGATATGTAATGCTAGCTTACGTGATATGCTTGTGGAAGTATGATAAACTTTGATATACTGGTTTTTGTGATCTGACTTGAGTGAATATGTGATGGTGGTTTACTCACTAAGTTCACAAACTCATCAAAATTACAACGTTATTTTTCAGGTTCAAGAGAGTTCTAGCTACTAAGGTGATATGGTAGAAGTCTAATACTAGCATTTTGGAGATAAGAATGACTCAAAGGTCTGATCAGCTGAATCTGAGGAATCTAGCTAGAGTCTTGTGTATTAGCATCCCATTCATGTTATATTTTTGGTACTGAGATTGAACTCAAACAAATGTTGTGTAATGTATATGTGGATTGTGGTTTGTAATGACATGTAACTTTTATGCTTGTGAATGAAATGGGAAAAAATGAACATTTAGAATGCTTATGATATATTTGATGCCTTCCATAAGTTAGTTTGATTGTCTTAATATACCATTTTCATAGAGTATGTTCTCGAATATCCTCTGGTATGCTCGGACTTATACTCTATGGGAGTGGTATGTTATAGTTTTGGTATCAGAGCATGGTTTAGCATCCTTAAGGACATATATGAGCAATTTAAAATTGGCATATAGAAAGAGACTCATATAGCGATCATTATTATTGTTTGTTATAGGACATCTGCTATAGGAGACTATGTCGCAGAATCAGCTGATCTTAAGTCAAGAGGAGCCAATAGAGAGTCCCCTATACCTTAGTCTAAACAAATACCTCAGAGAGTTCCTGAGAGGAGAGAAAGGAGGTATGATAAACTTAGGAAGCAGGGGGTTGTACACTTCTATGGAAGTACAGACCCTGCTGAGGCAGAAGGTTGGCTGGAGAGAATAGAGAGAGTATTTGATCAAATGGACTATGAGCCTAATGAGAGGTTCGACTACACAATCTCTTTACTTAAAGGTCCAGCCTATTAGTGGTGGAAGACAGTTCCAAATAGCTCCGCCCAATCTTACAGACTGACATGAGGGGACTTCCTAAAGGTCTTTAAGGATAATTACATCCAAAGATCTATTTGGACAGGAAGATGAAGGAATTCCTCGATCTAAAACAGGGAAATCTCATGGTCGCTAAGTATGAGGTACGATTCAATAAACTATTGGGATATGCTACTGCTTTGATCCCAACTGAGGAAGATAAATGTAGGCGGTTTAAGAATGGATTAAATATGGAGATTAAGACAAGGTTGGCTATTACAAATCTGAATAGTTTTACTGAGCTGCGAGTTGCTTCGATTTGGATTGAGCAGTTACTGAACGATAAACAAGGAGAGTATAGACAGAAGTTTAGGATTAAGAGGCATGGTGAGTTTCAAGCTAACTCTAGCAGGAAATTTAGTAAAACGCTAGAATAGATCATTGCGATCACAATCAAGATCGAGGCAGTTAGGGTTTAGATCTAGAGGCAGTTCTGTTCATTTTGGTGGTGGTAGAGGTCAGG
Organism: Erythroxylum coriaceum; assembly: GCA_026874005.2. Classification (NCBI taxonomy): domain Eukaryota; kingdom Viridiplantae; phylum Streptophyta; class Magnoliopsida; order Malpighiales; family Erythroxylaceae; genus Erythroxylum; species Erythroxylum coriaceum. The sequence continues at coordinate 1,089,429 of JANQAP020000201.1, read as the reverse complement.
CATCTGGAGGACAAACTTATGGTAGACAAACACAAAAGATTCCCAGTTGTGAATACTGTGCAAAAGGACACGGTGGAGTATTGTGGAAGGTATCGGGAGCTTGTTTGCATTGTTGCTCCTTAGAGCATCATATTAGAGATTGTCCAGCAACTTTAGGAGCACAGTCTAGAGTGAGAGGAGGATCACTAATGGAGATGACTGTCCAATAGAGTAGAGCCAGTGGAGCAAAACAAATTCAGCAAGTCCTAGTGTTAAGACTAAGGTATAGAGTAACCATCCACTGTCCTAGGCTAGGATCTTTGCTACTATAAGACAGGAGGCACAAAATTCCCCAGATGTTGTTACAGGTGTGTTAAATGTCTTTAATTTTAAGGCATTTGCATTGTTAAATCTCGGATCTACACATTCATTTATTTCCACACATCTGGCATCTAAATTGCATTGTGAGAGAGAGATGTTGAAATTTGGTTTAGAGGTAAGAACTCCAGTAGGTAGTACTACAGTGATTAGAGAAGTATGTAAAGGATGTATTATTCAGGTTGACCAAGCTTATTTGATAGTACTGCAGTTGAAAGAGATAGACCTTATTTTAGGTATAGAATGACTTACTGTTCGTAGGGCTATAATGAATTGTTACACTAAGGAAGTTATTCTTAAATCTCCTACTCAACTGAGGGTGATATTTTGAGGTATTAGTCAAGTAGTGCCAGCTAGATTGATTTCATCAATGAGTGCTTTTAGACTGATTTAAAGTGAATGTGAGGTCTATTTAGCCTATGTGACTGATACCTGAGTTGAGTAGACATTATAGGATATTCCTATTGTTAAGAATTTTCTAGATGTTTTTCCCACTGAATTACCGGGATTACCACCAGATAGGGAAACGGAGTTTACCATTGACCTTATCCCAGGTACTACTCCTATATCTATTCCTCCTATAGGATGACACTTGTGAAACTTAAAGAACTTAAGACTCAATTGTAGGAGTTGTTAGATAAGGGTTTTATAAGACCCAATGTATCACCTTAGGGAGCTCCAATTTTGTTTGTGAAGAAGAAGGATGAGAATTTGAGATTGTGCCTTGATTATAGGCAATTAAATTAGGTGACAACAAAGAATAAATATCTCTTACTGAGAATAGATGATTTACTCGATCAATTATAGGGAGCTCAGGTGTTTACTAAACTAGATTTGAGGTCAGGGTATTATCAATTAAAAATAGCAGAAGTTGATGTACCAAAGAGTGCATTCAAAACTAGATATGGATACTTTGAGTTTTTGGTGATGCCTTTTGGATTGACGAATGCTTTGGCTACTTTTATGGCGTTGATGAATAAATTATTCCGACCTTACTTAGATCAATTTATTATTGTATTCATAGACGATATCTTGGTGTATTCGAGGAGTAGAGAGGAATATTCTGGGCATTTGAGCTTAATTTTACAGATAAAGAGAGAGAAGCAATTGTACACCAAGTTCAATAAGTCTGAATTCTGGCCTGATCAGATGGTGTTCTTGGGTCATATAATGTCTTGACAGGGTATACAGGTAGACCCAAAGAAAGTTGAGGTCGTGATGAAATAAGAAGTGCCTAGAAATGTGTCAAAGATTTGGAGTTTTCTTGGGCTAATAGGTTATTACAAGAGGTTTGTTAAGGGGTTCTCATTGATTTCAACCCCTTTGACAAAGCTTCTAAGAAAGAGCGTACCTTTTTGATGGACTGATAAATATCAAAGGAGCTTTGATGAGTTAAAACATTGATTAACTACAACACCAATGTTGGCTATTCCATCTAGATCTAGAGGATATATTGTATACAGTGATGCTTCACACCAGGGGTTAAGGTGTGTTTTGATGCAGTATGGTAGAGTGATTGCTTATGCTTCGAGACAGTTAAGGCCTCATGAGTTCAATTATCCAGTTCATAATTTAGAGCTTGTTGCAGTAGTGTTTGTTTTAAAAATTTGATACATTATTTATATGGCGAAACATTTCAGATTATTACGGATCATCGAAGTTTGAGATATTTGTTGAGTCAAAAGGAACTTAATATGAGACAAAGGAGGTGGATTGAGTTACTTAAGGGTTATGATTGCACGATAGAGTATCATTTAGTAAGGCTAATGTTATAGCTGATGCATTAAGCAGGGAATCTAATAGCAATGTAGCATAAATTCAAACATCGAAGTTACCAAATCTAGTTCAACTGAGAGCAATAAATGTTGAGCTAAGTTTGGGACATTATTAAACATTGTTAGCTACGTTAAATATTAGACTGGTATTATATGGAAAGGATTAAAATAGCTCACAGCAAAGACCCAAAAGTTGTAAAGATTGTAGAGAAGTTAAAACAGAATCTGAGTATTGAATTCTGAGTTTGAGTTTGAGTTTGAGTTGAGAAATAATACATTATGGTTGAATCAGAGATTATGTGTACCGGATGTTGATGGTTTGAGAGAGGAATTTTTGGAGGAAGCACACATAGCAACCTATGCTATGCATCCTGGTACTATCAAGATAGACAATACTCTGAAACAACATTTTTGGTGGCCAGGGATGAAGAAGCAAGTGGCTAAGTATGTTGCTAGGTGTTTGACATGTCAACAAGTTAAAGCAGAGCATCAGGCACCAGTTGGGAAATTGCAGTCATTACCTATTCCAGAGTGAAAATGGGAAAGGATTACAATGGATTTTATTATGGGTTTGCCGAAAACTCTGAGGCAGCATAATGTTATATGGATCATTGTTAACAGATTAACAAAATCTGCTCATTTCTTACCTATTAGAGAGAATAACACACTAGATCAGTTAGCCTGGCGATACGTAAATAAGATAATAAGGTTACATAAGGTCCCAGTGTCTATTGTATCAGATGGAGAACCCAGATTTACTTCTAGATTTTGGGGCAACCTACAGACAGTATTGGGTGCAAAGTTAAATTTTAGTATAACATTTCATTCTCAGACGGACGGACAGAGTGAGAGAACTATTCAGACTGTTGAGGATATGCTTAGGGCTTGTGTTTTGGAGTTTCAAAGAGCATAGGATGAATATGTAGCCCTCATTGAATTTACATACAATAATCATTATCATAGTAGTATTGCTATGGCTCCATATGTAGAAGGTGTTGAGCACCTTTGTACTGGAATGAAAAAGGCCTAAGGATTGTTGAAGGCCCATAGTTGATTCAAAATACTGTTGATAAGGTAAAACTGATCTGCAGTAGGATTATGGCAGCTCAAAACAGACAAAAGAGTTATGTAGATCAACACCGGAGAGATATGGAGTACCAAGTAGGAGATAAAGTATTTTTTAGAGTTTTGCACTAGCAAGGACTATTAAGGTTTAGTAAAAAGGGAAAGTTAAGCCCTAGATATATCGGTCTTTATGAGATTACTGAGAGAGTTGGACCATTGGCTTACAAATTAGCATTACTGCCAAAAATGCCTCAGATTCATAGTGTATTTCATGTTAGTATGCTTAGGAGATATCAGTCAGATCCAACACACATATTACCGGCACAGGAGATTGAGATTGCAACTAATTTGAGTTATATAGAGGAACCAGTTAAAATAGTTGGATATTAGACTAAGCAATTAAGAAACCGAGTAATTCCTTTGTTAAATTCCTTTAGAGGAATCATTCGAGAGAGGAAGCTATGTGGGAGACTGAGGAGAACATGAGAAAACAATACCCCCATCAATTTGATCAATCAGGTAAGAATTTCGATGACAAAATTTCCTAAGGAGGGGAGAATTGTAATTGTTTGTTCCCAAAACTACTAAGAGTTAGAGTGTTAGATTACTTAGAAACATAAATTGCATTATATTAAAATAAATTTGGTGCATTTAGGATATGATTTTATGATTTCATTCACATACATAATATGAGCTTACACACATGAATTTGATTTAGAAAAATTGCACTCAATTGATATATTTTGGGGTATGAAAGTTTCTAAATAATTGTGATATGATTGTGCGTTTCTAATGTCTTGTATTTGATTTACAAATAAAAAGAATTTATGGATTACAATTAGTAATTTAGAGTTAATTGTTATAATTGGAAGATTGATGGATTAAAATGTACATTTAGACTAGGAAAATTTTCAAATAGCAAGACAAAATAACATGTGGAAATTTAGCATGACTAAGCCTATAAAATGAGTGACATAAGGCAGTAGATTTGAGTGACAATTGGCGTAGATAATTGAGTGACAAATGACAAAGGAATTAAGTGACATTTGGCAGCTTAAAGAGTGGTGTCTTGCTTGTTTTCATGATAAGTGTCCTTAAACTAACCTTACACCTACACCGTGTGATAACACATTCAGCTCCATTGTAATGTTTCTGCTGTACTCTTTCCCTCTCCTTCCTCTCACTGCCGAAACTCACACCTCACCCAGACCTTTGGATTTCTACTCTAAATTATGTCCATTACCACCTCAAAACCTTTATCAATTTCTTTAGAAAGATAGCTATATTTTGTTGTCTTCTTCTTGTCTTTGCTGAAAGTCATCCTACTCCCTTATAGTTTTTGAGATGATCTTGCATGTATGTGAGGCAAAGTAGGCTTGATACATTGAGGTGGCATTTGAGCTGAACAAGTAAGTGAAATACTGATCTTTATGGCATGTGTTAGCAGAAATTATGATGACTGATTAGGGATAGATTGAATGTGGTATTGGTGTTGACATTGTGCTAGAAAGTGATGAATGAAAAAGGGTATTTTTTGTTTTGGTTTTGGATGCATGACAACAAAGTTTATCTACTATTATATGGAAAATTTAAGTTAGATTTGAAGTATAATTGAAGATGAATTCATACTAAAGATAGGTGCTATTGAAGTGTTCTCAAATCTAGAAAAGTTAGGGCTACATGTATGATGGTATAAAGTTATTGGTAATGAAACAAATGGGTAGATTTTGTGAGATTTAATGTAACCAATATGGAAGCTAGACTAGTATGAAATGAAGTAGCTTTGAAGGATATGAATTCTGGAAAAATTCAAGTGGTAGTGATATCTCTAAGTATGTGAAATTCGTGGAGAATTGAAGGAAGAAAGACAATGCATGATCGTGGCCCTCAATGCACGATCGTGGCCTATTGCACAAGCTTCTCTTATGATCGTGGCAAGGTCCGCTAGTTTTGGAATGTTAACTTTTGCTTTGTGTACTTGCACCAGTTGAGGAAAAGCCACTCTAAATTGTTGTATTTGGACTTGATTAAGGCTTGAAATGAATCTAGATTGTTGCTTCATTAATTGGTTAAGAGCTTGATAAGTTTAGGTTGATAATCGATGTCATAACTTAAAGAATGTCATGTTTTGGTGTCAATGTAACCAAATATAGAAATTATGATGTGATGAAGGAATAAAGGTATTCTTATGAATGCAAACATGATCTTAAAGAAATGAGTAATGTGTATTAGGCATGAATGAATGAGCATTGAAGAACATGAGGTAATTATGAATGAGAAAACCCACGCTCGTGGGAATTATGGTAATTTCCATGATCCTAGAAAATCTCTCTAGAAAGTTTCTAGAGAGAAAACCCACGCTTGTGGGAATTATATTGATTCCCACAATCGTGAGAAATCTCTCCAGAAAGTTTTTGGAGAGAAAACCCACGCTCGTGGGAATGGTGGTGATTCCCATGATCGTGGGAAATCTCTCTTCCCTTTTCTTTTTCCACCCACTCTCAAACTTTCCCTTCTTCTCTCTCTAACCCACGAATTTTTCTCCTCCCACTCTCTAAAATTCTTCAAATTTCCTCTAGATTCTTGGTATTTTCTTCAACTCTTTCATTATTCTTACAATCCTTTAATCTTTTCTTGCATTAATCATTCAAAAACACAAAGATTTGGGTAAGATTTTGCTCTCTCTCTCTCTCTCTCTAAAACTCAAACTTTAATCTTTTTCTGTCATTTTTGCATATTTTCCTCTTACAATGGCACCAAGGATGAGGATGGTTCAGAGACCAACTGAACCGACCGATGAATTACATCATAAAGTTTCCAGTAAAGACAAGCGCGATTTAGAGGCGACAAAGGTACACACTTTTGTGATTTTAGAAGTAGAGAAATAGTCACTCCTAGGTATTTTGATTTTGAATTGCTAGAGAACATAGGAGTGAGACGACAACTTGAGTAATTAGCTACAAACGTAGGGTGAAATAGGTTTGTTCGGTGTAATGTACTTATTATGCTACTATAACTTTAGAGTTCTTCACAACAGTCTAGTATAACCCAAAAATGGATGTGTTTTGGTTTAGGTTAGCTAGAAATGTTTTTAAACTTGATTATCCTGTTATGCGTGAAATTTTCAATTTATCGAATGCAAAAGTTGTAGATGGTCATGCTGATTTTGATATCAATTCTTATTGGAACACTCTCACAGGTGAGGAACATTTCGACTCACGCAATGCACCTAATTCTTTAATCCGAAGTGTTGAGCATCTACTTTTACACAAATTTATGTGTCTGACTGTGTTTAATAAAACAGAAAGCAACTAATGCTCAGCAAAAGAACTTTTCTTTTTATGGTGCATGGATCGAAGAATTAAAATCAACACACCTTACAGGATTTTTCGATCAATAGTAAGTGTGATTAATAAAAAGAGTTCATTTTTTGAGATGTCTCATATTGCTTCTGCTTTGGGTGTGTTTTATAATGTTAATATAAAGAATTTGCGTACAACTCCACACAATATGTTTGACATATCATATTTTAGACATTATGAGATTTTGGAGTTCCATTTTATGGAACTCCGAAATCCTTAGACGCGCACTATAGTGAGGAGCAGGAGGGATGCGAGTACAACCGCTTCCTGACCCTACACATCCCAAGCAATGTCGGAGCCAGAGGTAGAAGTAGTGGAAGAGGAACCACATGCACTAATGGCGGTCGACTGACTTCAACAAATCCTCGACCAGATGGCTATCATGTCTCAACAAATGACATCCCAAATCAACCAGCTCAAAACCCAAATGCAGAAAGTCCACAAGGAGCAGCACAGCTTGAAGAAAAGGTTGCTAAACTTCTATCGTAGGAACACCTTTGAAGCTCCTTCACTAACACCTTCGCCACCATCATCTGAATAAGCTTTTCTTACCCTTTTACTTTTTAATTTTATTGTTTCTCTTGTGTGTTTTCATTTCGTTTCATTTTGTTTAGTTTCATGTCATTGGTGTGTTTAAATTTCTTTTGTTTAGTTTAAGGTCATTTTCTCTTATTTGGTGGTCGACTTGTCACATTGAGGACAATGTGAACCTTAAGTGTGGAAAGGTGACTCTGACTTTCATAATTGCATTGTTTGCATTTTGTTAAATAGGAAGCATGTTTAGACATATTATATGTGCTTTGTGTCAGTAATGGAACCATACTTGAATCACTCTGATAAATATTGCCATGAAATTCTGTCATACTAGTCAGAATTAGATTGAACGCATCCTTAAACTTGGATTAGGCTACTTGAGTAGAAAGTGAACTATATAGAGTGATGAAAAGTAATTGGTTACATAAACTTAGTCATAAATTGACATTTGAACAATGAGATAGCGTAGAGATGCATAATGAGTTTGCATTTGAGCCAAAGTGAGGATTAAGCCATATGACTCCATTCATAGTCATTCTATTTCTTTGTTGAGTGTTACTTCCTTCGGTTACTACTTTCAGAACTTGCTTTGAATCGGTTTGAGTCTACTGGATGCATGCTGAATAAAGATGATTTAGGCCTTTTTTCTTGTTTCAACCCTTGGCTTAAATGGCCTACCTTTTGTATTATCCCTTGCTACCTTCGTTGAGCCTTAACCTTTGGTTTCTTGAAAACACCTGAAATTTTAAGACTTTAAACCTTATTAACCTACCCGTTCACAAGCTTAGTAGAGTATTAAGTAACATATTAGTTGGGATCGTTGTGAAATTTATGTTATCGAGATGAGTTGAGTATACTTCTGCTTATGAGTTACATTGTATATAGTCCTATTTCGGGTTATATTTCTTCCATGTATGAAGAAAAAGTAAGAAAAAGGAAAGAAAAAGGAAAAAGGAAGAACAATTGAGTAGCATAAATAAGTGCAGAGTATTAGTTTCATTTGTGTATCTCGAAGTATATTTTGATTATCCCAATCTTGTTCAGTTTTTACTTTACTAATGCTTGTGTTTAACCCTTTTTTTCCTCTTTACCCACCTTAACCCTTACCACATTACAACCCTAAACAAGTCCTTTTGATCTGTTTATGCATGCAATCATTGTAGAGAAGAATTGGTGTATTAGCAAGCCTATGTTAGTGTAGTTTCTTATAGGAAGTTTGAGCGAAACACTATCCATTAAACACTTAAGAGAAATGAGTGAAAACAGTGAGGAAAACTCATTTTGTTTCTTTACTTATCTTCGATTGATGGTGTCAATTGTTGAGTTTGCTTGTGTACATCAATGAAAAAGTAGTCATGATATGTCTATTAACTTGATATTTGAGTTAACTTAAATTTAAGGGATTGTATGCTTTGATCTTTGTGAAGATGAAATGATAGAATTGAGTGATTGTATTTATTTTGCTTGAGGACAAGCAAAGATT
>JANQAP020000201.1:552658-566197 GCA_026874005.2 Erythroxylum coriaceum | reverse complement strand
TTCATGATTTTTACAAATAAAAATAAAAATATGTTAGACCATATATGTAAATATCAAAGAAAATAAATCTTGAAATGAAATGAAAATTACCAAAATATAAGAATTTTAAAAACTGAATTCTAAAATATTTGGAAGTACATTAAGTTAATGATTATTTATTTACTATTATGTTTTATAGAACACAATTTATTTAGAGTCAATTTAAAATGAAATAACCCTAAGAAACTAAGAATGCTGCTTGATTCAAAATAAAAATTTAAAAGAAATTATCCTTATTTTATTGAAAGCATGCATGATAATAAAAAATGATAGTTTAATAAAGACAAATTAATTTCCTTTTGTGTACATCTTAAAGTTTGGATCCCTTTAAAGATTGGAATAAGGGTGAGCTTTAAGCTAAATATTAGACTCATTTTAAGGAGTAATATTCTATTACTAAAAATTACGTGAACCTTAAAGAGGATGGGTCCAAATGAATCACTATGAATTGGATTATTCCACCTATCTTGTTAAGATTTAGACATTAAATTGAAGAAATGGATGAATGTTGCAGAGTTTTTAACCAAGAAAGAGAGTTTAAGTCTCAATTATCGGATGGAAATGAACATCTCACCTTACCTATGCAAACAATCGCCAAAGCTTATAATGAGTTGTGTGATTTTAGGGCAAAAATCTAAAAAAAGAGTAAGAATGATAAGGTACAAGTGTAAAGTAACTTAGAAAATGATAAGTGTCCAGCTCTTTATTGAGACTTTTGGTGATCGTACACACCCTTATGGTTCATGGAATGACAAACAAGTGAAGATAAGATGGAAAAAGTTGTTCATTGGGAGGCGTAAAAACATTTAAAAAGGGAAGAAAATATACATAGAGAGTCAGTATCTTCTAATTCTCATCCTTGTTTGTTTGATTTTGGGAGTAGGTAGTTAGTTTGTTGATTTGTACATCAACTTTGATTTTAATCTTGAATCTTTGTAAGGTAACTTGTTGTTAAAAGGTGATAGATCAAATCTTGTAAATCCTTATTTGTGATTAGTGGATTTGCTTTGTCAATTTGGCCCGTGGTTTTTTCCTTTACTTTGGAGGGTTTTCCACGTAAATCTCTGTGTTCATTTATATATTGAGTTTTTTATTTTTTAACTGATATTATTTGATCACACTTGATTATAGTGCTTTATTTTTATGATTAAGTTGACCTAATAAGAGATCTATGTTTTGGTTGTGTTTTTCTCGTCTCTTAATAAGTGGTATCAGAGCCATCGTAATGAAAGGTGGAAATAGCTCTAAGGTCAATTTAACTTTATCAAACTACTTTATTTGGAGGCCCGTCATGAAGGACTTTTTGTATTGCAAAGATCTCCTTCATCCTGTTCATGTGGATAAAGGTGTGAAGGATGATGTTCCCTCAAAACTTGAAAAGATGTTAAATAGATAATGGGAGAAAATGAAGCAAAAAACTCGAGGTACAATTCGACAATGGATTGATATTAGGACATTCAACCATGTGTCTCAAGAGACGGATATTTTCAAGTTGTCGAAAAATCTAAAAGGACTCTACAAAAGGAAGACTACCCATAATAAGGCTTCTCTGATCAAAAGGCTTGTAAACTTGAAATTAAAAGCTGAGAAATCTGTTTTGGAGCATCTGAGTGATTTCTATGATACAATTAACAAGATTACTCCAATCAAGATCTTTCTTGATGATAAGCTCCAAGCCTTATTTCTCTTAAGTTTGTTGTTAGATAGTTGGCAGACACTAGTGGTGACGATTAGCAATTCAACTCATAAGGGTGTCCTCTCTTTGGATGTAAATAAAAGAGAGTATGGTCAATGAAGAAATTAGAAGAAAAGAGATAGGAGGTGATAATGTGTAGCTTTTTTGGCAAAAAGTAGGGGAAGGGGCAAGAGCAGGGGTCTCAAAGGGTATGGAAAATCTAAGAATTAGTTAAATTCAAGAGGTGACAAAGACTGAAGATAAATCTTTATTGCGATAAATCAGGACACATAAAAACATTTTATTATAAATGAAGGAGGGATCAGAAAAATCAAGATCATCATAATGATGGTGACGATAAGAGTACAGCTACAACTGCTTCAGGCATGACTGAACATGTATCTCTAGTTTGTGCAACAAGTGTCTGCTTTCATGTAATTGATTTAAGTTTTGAGTAGCTAAAATTATTAGTATGGGTGATATCTGAATTCAAGCAAATGTTAAATGTTTGCTGACCATAAGAGATGTATGACACATTCTCTATTTAAGGTTGAATATGTTAGATTAAGAAGGATTCAAGCACACTTTCAGGGATAAAATGTGGAATTATTTTACATATTAATGTATAAGACACACTTGAAGGTGTGTGGTGGTAGAGAAGAATACACGGTCGAAGAGGAAACTTCTCCAAATCTATGGCATCGAAACTTGGGTAAAATAAACAAAAAAGGAATAAAGTTGCTAGCTTGTAAATCCTCTATCCCATTTAAAAAATCTTTACCCCTTAATCATTGTGATTATTGTTTGGCCAGAAAGAAGTTTAAAGTCTTTTTCAAGAAACAATCTACAAGGAAGACGGAGATATTAGGGCTGGTGCATTCAGATTTCTATATCCCTATTGAGGAAGAGTCACTATATCCCTATTGAGGAAGAGTCACTAGAGCATAACAAGTATTTTGTTAAATTCATTGATGATGCTTCGATGAAGACCTGGATATATATGTTGAAAGTCAAGAGTTAAGTATTTGAAACTTTCCAGAAGTTCCATGTTATGGTAAAAAGGGAAGCTGAGAGGAAGTTAAAGTGCCTAAAAAGAGATAATGGAAGGGGATTATACTTCTATGGTGTTTAAAGAATACTGTACATTGTATGGCATTAGACATGAGAAAACTAAACCAGAGACTCCATAATATAATGGGGCTGCTGAGAGGATGAATGAAACTATTATAGAGAAGGTTAGTTACATTCTCAGAATGTCTAAGCTATAGAAAACATTTTGGGAAGAATCAGTTTAAACTATAGTCTATTTGATCAACCGAGCTCCCTCATTGTTGTTGAATTTTAAGATTATTAAGAGAATGTGGACTACTAGAAATCCTACATATCATCATCTGAGAGTATTTGGCTATAAGGTATTTAAACATATAGCCAATGATTAGAGACAGAAGCTTGACTTAAAGGCAATACCTTGCATCTTTGTAGACTATAATAATGAACATTTTGGATATAGAATCTAGATCCCAGAGAAGAAAAAGGGGGTTAGGATAAGAGATGTGGTATTTTAGGAGCACGAAAGAAGTGCTAATCTTCTGAGAAAAGATAAATTAACACATAGTAGTTCATATTATTATATTGATAATTCTTCCTCCAATGCTAGGTAGTCTATAGGTGAAGAAGATGAAGTGTGTGACCAAACACACATTGGTGGTGATTAGATACAGTCTAATAATGATGATATAAACAAAACATATTTGGACAATTCTAAAGATGGAACTATTGAGGATAATAAGTAAGGGGAGTAATTAGATCCAAAAATTGATGAACATAGCTTTAAAGGTTAACAAGGGAGACAAGGCCTTCTACTAGATATCCAAGTACAAAATATTTACTAGTTACTACTAAGACAGAGCTTGAAAATGTGCAAGAAGTTATGTCATGTGATGATAAAGATCTTTGATCACAGCTATAAACAAAGAGATGAACTCCTTGAAGAAGAATGATAAATATGAACCTATGAAGCTTCTAAAAGGAAAAAGGAACTAAAAAATAAGTGGTTGTTTAAGATGAAGAAAAACGGTGAGAAACTAGTGAAGTATAAGGTAAGACTAGTGGTGAAAGGGTTCAGTTAAAAGAAGGGTATAGATTTTGATAAAATCTTCTCACTAGTGGTTAAGATGACTTCAATTCTAATAATTTTGGGTTTGTCTGCTTTTTTAGATCTTGAACTTGAACAACTTGAGGTTAAAACATTCTTCTTATATGGGTATTTGGAAGATGAGATATACATGGAGCAACCAAAAGGTTTCAAAGTTAAAGGAAAGGAGAATTGGTCTGCAAGTTAAAAAAAATTTATGGGTTGAAACAAGCTCCAAGGTAGTGGAATCGAAAGTTCAACCCTTTTATGAAAGATTATAGTTACAAGAGAAATTATGTTGATGTGTATGTGTATCTCAAGAAGTTCACATGTGGGAACTTCATCATTTTTCTTTTATATATTGATGATATGTTAATTGTGGGTCAAGATGTTGGTAGAATCCAAAGTTAAAGGTGGATTTGTCTAAATCTTTTGATATGAAAGATTTGGGATATGTAAAGAAAATTTTAGGCATGGAGATAACCCAAGACAGGAAGAGTAGGAAATTATGGTTATCACAGAAAAGGTATATTAAACGGGTGCTATAAAGGTTTAATATAAAACATACCAAACTAGTTAGCAACCATTAACACCTCGCTTTATGTCAAGCAAGCATGCATGTCCCTCAACAAAAATGGAGAAAGATGGTATATCTTCTTTTCCATACTCATTTGCAATAAGGTCTTTGATGTATGTTATGAAGTGTGCAAGGCCACATATTGCACAGGCTGTTGGGTTAGTGAGTAAATTCTTGTCTAATCTAAGAAAATTTCATTAGGAACTAGTAAAATGAATTTTGAGATACTTAAGAGGTACTTCAAAATAGAGTTTGCATTTTGGTGATAGGAAGTCAATTTTAGAAGGTTATATAGATGCGGATATGGCTAGAGATCTTAATGGTAGAAAAGCTACTTCAAATTTTCTATTCAATTTTGTAGGGGAAGACAATTTATGACAATCAAAGATACAAAAGTTTGTAGCTCTATCTAAGACTGTAGTAGAGTATGTAGCTATAGTGGAAGCTAGTAAGCAGATGTTTTAGTTGAAAAGATTCCTTTAAGAGTTAGATGTGAAGCAACATGACTATCTAGTGTTTTGTGATAATTTAAGGGCCATTGACTTGAGCAAAAATACTATGTATCATTCTTAAACAAAGCATATAGATATTATATATCATTAGTTAAGGTTTTTGATTAAGAAGCAACAATTAATATTGAAGAAGATTCATACAAACATGAATGGTGCTGATATATTGACTAAGGCAGTTCCCAGAAGTAAGCATGAGCTTTGCAGTAAGTTTTTTGGGATGTCTTTAAGTAGCTATGGAAGCATAACATGTCTTCCCTATAATTGGGCTGGAGGGGGAGATTATTCAGTGTCCAACACTATTTTGAGACTTTTGGTGATCGTACATACCTTTATAGTTTATAAGAGTGATGAACAAGTGAAGATAAAATGGAAAAAGTTCTTTTGGGAAGATACATGACTGTGTAAGGTGCTACACACCCGTCTTTTTTATTTATACGACCATGTAGACCAACCTTGTAAGTATTTGTAACTATGTGAAGGAATGTGTGAGGAGTGAAGACATAAATGGTCGTATATGATAATCATAGATTGCATCATATTTTATGGGTAGTTTAGGATGTGTTTAGTGGTTAAATTTAATCGATTAGTGCATGTTTAGGTTAGAATTGTGTTAGTTAGTTAAACATTTGTGTTTTATGGGTTAGAGCATGCTTTTGAGCTTCAATGTTGTGTACTTGAAGTGCCTAGATGAGTTTGCTAAATGTTTTAGGGCTAATATAGAAGAACGAAGGAGATTCGGAGAATGAATAGAACTAAAACAAGGGCCGCAATTGTGGCTAAAAAAGCCACGATCGTGACAAAAACATGTATAAGGAGCCACGATCGTGGCCTTATGGGCATGATCATGACAGAAGCTGAAATTAAGTGCCATAATTATGGCATTATAGGCCAAGCCTGTGTGACAAACAACGAACCCCAACTTTTCAAATTTCATTTTTCATGGATATTTCAGATCTTTTGGAAATTGAAAAAGCCCTAAAGTTTCCTTAATCAGAAAAGACTATAAAGAGGAAAAGAAGAGATAGAAAAGGTAGCCTCCACTTTTTCCATTTTGGAAAAGCTTCAAGGAAAAGAAGAAAAAGATAGAGAAGAGGAAGAAGAGGAGAGAGGAAGAAGAAAAGGGAGCCTCCACTTTTTCCATTTTCTGACGCTACTGCCTTCCCAGGTTATCTAATCCAAGTTTCTTTCTCCTTTCTATTTTTATTTTTTTCATTCAATGTATGAGATGATGATGGATTGTATGATGATGGATCTTGGAATGTTGATGACGTTCTAACTTTTCCCTCGAAATTTTACCTTGATTTAATGTTAATATAGTCATTTTTATGTTATTTTGATTAGGTGCCATGATTAATTACGAAACTTGCATATTTTGGTAATAAACCTAGAGAGTAAATAGAATAAAAATAATTAGGTGGAATTAATGAGACTTAAGCGATCAAATAGACTACATGATTAATCATATCAGTTATTGTGCAGAGAGAGATCCTTTGTGAGATCCGGTAGTTTATTAGAGGGCTTAAGATCTAATTAGAGTTGTGGCTCTTTTGTTAATTGAGAGATTGCAAATTTCATAATTCAATTAGAGTTCGTGATTTAGGGTTCAATGATTATAATTAAAAAGAGATTAATCCACCCTACGATATTCTAAAATTGACACCACAATAACACAATAATGACTAGATTAACATTAATGATAAGAAAAATCCCCTCTCTCATAATTGTTAATTTTTTTATTAATTTCCATTGTGACTTTTATGTTGCTCAATTTCAATTTCTTTTGTGTTGAATTTACAAATTAAATTCTTGCCAATCTTATTCCCATGTTTACTTTTCTTGCAATTTTTATTTTCAGTTTGTTAATTTTTTTCCGAGCCTTAGATAACCTAGGATTAGATTAATTCACACCTCGTCGTGGGATTTACCCTTCACATATTACATCTCACAATTCGTGAACTTGTGGTATTTTAGGGCTATAAATTGTAAAACTTGCCTACACCTAACAACTTTTTAGAGTTGTTACAGGGGAGGCATAGGATTAGTTTGATTCTTGTATTTTAAGGTGCTTTCCCCACTCATATATCCGTGCACTTGTAGGAACATAAGAGTTACTATAATTTCAAATTGGATAGTTGAAATGTTAGAGCTTGACATTGCCCATTTAAAACGTGGCATTTAAAGAGCTCAGCATGAAAAAGAAACTATGGAAGCAACCATGGCTTAGAGTATCAACAAGAATTCAATCAAGGAGGCAACCAAGGAGCCCAACAAAGAACCTTTATGGATTTCATGAGGCTCAATGCAACAAATCAAGGTGTCGCTAGGCCACCGTTCCAAGTAGTTTCATTCGAAATTAAACCCACTCTGCTTAACATGTTACAACATAATGTACAATTTTATGGATTGACAAATGAGGACCTAAATTCATATATCGTAAACTTCCTTGAAATATATAATACCTTCTGATATCATCCAATGTTGGAAGATGCAGTTAGGATGAGGCTTTTCCCTTTCACATTAAGGGATAGGGCAAAGGCTTGGTATCACCCTCTTAGCCCATCCAATATCACTACATGGTAACAATTTGTACGTGCCTTCTTAGATAAATATTTTCCCCTCACTAAGATAACCAAAATCATCAAGAAGATTACAAACTTCCAACAGAGTGATGGGGAATCGATTTATGAAACGTGAGAGAGATACAAGGATTTAAAAAGGAGGTGCTAGCACTATAATCTACCAAAGGAATTCCTTTTACAAACATTATAAAATGGAGTGAATCCACCTATAAGAGGCATTATTGATGCATCCTCATAAGGATCGTTAATAAGGAAGATGGTGGATAAAGCCGAAGAGTTATTAGAGGAGATGACTAGCAACAATTACTTATGGAAAAATGAGCAGAGTAGATAACTCGTAACTTTTTGAGAGTAAAATGGATTGATAGCTATTGACCAAATGACAGAAATGAAAGCAAAGATTGACAATCTAACTCGAGAGTTAAACAATATGAAGGCTTCTTCCTCAGCTACTGTGAGAGCTGTCAAGCTAAAATGTGAATTGTGTGGGCAATTATATCATAATACTATTGATTGTTTCTTGATAAAAGGTAATGAATCAAAATAAGTGAGTTATATAGGAGCACAATATGCTCAATGAGGGGGAAACAAACCCTATTCCAACACATACAATCTCGGGTGGAAAAATCACCCAAACTTTTGGTGGTCTAACAATGCTAAAGATCAATTTAAACCTCCAGGACCACCTAGTTTCCAGCAAGACAAACCAAACACAATGGAATCTAAATTAGATAAGATTTTAGAAAAATTAGAGGTATGGAGGATGCACATAAGAGGCTTGAAGGTAAGTTCGAGCAACTAATAAAGAATCACGCCTCCTTAATACATAACCTAGAAGCCCAAGTAGGCTAACTAGCAGAAGCACTATCGACCAAAAATAAAGGACCCCTCCCAAGTAACATAAAGCCCAACCCAAAGGAAAGAATCATGGTTATCACCTAAGCTAATGAGGTGAAGCTCGAACAAACGAGAGAAAATAAAGAAAAGGAAAAGGAAAAAGTAGACAAAATTTTCTTTCAAATTGAACTTGAATTGAAGCCAATCAAGGAGCATCGATCTGAAATTCCTTATCCTATTCTAACACAATGGAAGCTAATTCTAGTAAGGGACAAAGGGAAAATAGAAGGCTAGAAGAACAAGGAAAATTCCCTACTGCTCAAGTACAATAAACTTGAAATAAAAAGTATACTAGCCTCCGATTCCATATCCCATTAAGGCAATGAGGAAGTCCAAAGAAACCGAACTGAATGATGTTATGGAAATTATAGAACAATTGAAGACATGGCTCACACTAATGGAATTGATCAAAGAGAAGGTATAAAAGGAATTGGCAGAGGAAAGAAACCCCAATGTAGTACAGAAGAAGGAGGATCCAGGAGATTTTTACATCTCCTGAATTATTAGTGGTGTTAAAATAGATAGGGCATTTGTTGATTTGGGGGCAAGCATAAATATGATGCCTTATAATTTAAGTAAAAAATTGGGAGTAAGAGAGATATAACCCACTAAGATGCTTATGAAGTTAGCAGATAGATCTGTTCATCGGTCGAAGGGTCAGGTTGACAAATTTACGTTTCCCACAGGCTTCTTCATTTTGGATATAGAAGAGGATGTGGAAACCCCATTGATCCTTGGATGGCCATTTTTGGTCACTACTCATTCAATTATTGATGTTGATAGGGGTGGATTGACTTTGAGGGTAGGTGATAAGTAGACGACCTTCACAGTATCTAAGAACAAAAAATAGTTCTCTCCTACTTATGGCCATCATTAAAAGAACCGAGTCTTAAGAACAACTGGAGCATATTGATGCTTATAAGGGTTCACCTGGAAAGGAAAATTTGTAAAGGAAAAGTTGAAAGAAAAATAAGAAGAAAAAAGGTGGTAGCATGTACAATCTGGTAGAGCACCTACACTTTGTGAGATCTATGACCACACAACTGTTGAAGGACTCATTTAGACCACCATGAGGAAAAATGTACGTCGAGCTACTAACGATAAAAGAAGCGTTGCATGGGAGGTAACCCATCATTTTTTATTGTGTGTTATTTCGTCTTTGATGTTATGTAGTTTTGAATTTCATTGTTTGTGTGTTTCGATTCCAATAAATATCTTAAAAAGATTGAGGATCATTTAGACAAGAGATAATACAGAAGGTAAGCATAAGGAGGTAATGATGTAAATAAGAAGTTAAGGAAGGATCGCAGGGGGTGAAATGAAGGAACGACAAAAAGATCAGAGAATCGTAGAAATATCGTGGCCTACAACTAGGTAAAATGGAGACACTCAATTTTTAACTAAATTTTCTTACAATTTTGCCCCTCCTAACTCTTCCTTACCTAGATTTTTACTTCTAACCTTATTTTTTCTTACACTTTTTAGTCTTACACTCTCTCTCTAAACCTAAAACTCAAATCCTCTCACATTTGTCTACCAACTTTCAAAATTTTCATTCTCGCCAACTTTTTATCACTCTCAATCTAAATGGGTCCACGCATCAAACAAATTGTCAAGCACTCCTAACTTAAAGGAAAAGTCTAAGTATCGGGCTGCGGTCAAAGGAATAAGGCAGCCAATTATGGAGCACCCTTCCAAATCTTTTTAGAAGTAGAAGGTAACTAATTTCACTCCCTTAGCCTTAAGCAAATAGTGGTTCCTAAATTCTTTGACTTTGGTATGTTAGATAGAATAAATTGAGAGTCAAGGTTGAGAAGCAAGAAGAAAGAATTCAATGGGAAAAGTTCATACATTTTTAGTATCTTTTTTACTAAGAATTAACCCAAGAGTTCTTTACCTTTCTTCAATATGAATCAAGTAACCCAAAAGACCTGTCGTTTAGGTTACAGTCATCCATACGAGCTTAATTACAAAATTTTGTGTGAAATTTATGATTTCCTCGACTCATTCATAGTGGATCAGCATGATGACCTCTGTGATACCCACTATTAGACTGAACTAACTATGATAGAGCGTTTTGATGCCAAAAATGCCCACAACAATATAATTACAAGCCACAGACACTTATTATTGCACAAGTTTATGTGTCAAATTTTATTTGACAAAACTGAAGACAATTAGTGTTTAACCAAAGAACTTTTCCTGTTGTAGTGCATAGACCATAGCATCTCAATATGTACCTCTACCTTCTTCAATGCAATTATTGCTATTCTACATAAAAGGAGCAATAATTTAGGTATGGGTTACTTGATTTCAGCCATTGCTAAATACTATGATGTTGATTGCAATTGGACTCACTGTCCTTCATCCTGAATTTCTTAACACTCGTCACTTATGGCGAGCTGAAATCTTGAAGTCCCACAACATGGAACTTTGGGATATCAATGTCAAATCTCATGTCAGAACTAGGGCAGGACGGACAAGTTCGAGTTCAGCACCATAGCAACAACAAGAGGACTCAACAAGTGAAGAATTTAAAGAGGAAAAAGAAGCTGGTTAGGAGAAGGTACTCACCGCACTCTCGGACACTAATAAATAACTTACAGAAAATGCAAGGAGGATGAAGGAGATGGCCAGAGAATAGAAACACCAAAGTCGGGACATCTGATGTATTCACAGACACTTCGAGGCTCAAGGTGTTCAACTATCACCACCTTCATCACCATGGCAGTTTTGTGTTCTAACCCTTTCTCTTTTAAATTCTATCTTTATGTTAATTCCCACCTTTTATGTTGTTGTTGCTCTTCTCATATTGAGAAAAATGTGTTGTTCAAGTGTGGGGAGGGATGCGAGTTGTATGCTTTTATTTTGAATGTGAATTTTGCATTTTAGTTTGTTTTAGGGTGCATTATATGATTTGTGTGAATGTGTCAATGGCTAGGAATTAACGAAATTGGGTTAACTTTGAACATGGACTTTTAGGTTACGAAGATTTATGAGCATGTGAAATTAGTGACCTAGGTTACTCAGGCTAAATATGCAAGTTAATTAGGATATGATGTTAGTTTATTCACCTTAGGAGTTTGTCACATTCATTTATGATTTTAGGCCAATCAAATAAGTAGCATTATTAGTACCTTTTCATGAGAATCATTAGTTAAAGAAATGAGGTAGGTAATAAAAAAATGTGTAAGTAATAAGCAAATAACTATTCTGCTGGCTTTCCAGTTATGAATAGAATTATTAGCCAATTGAGAATGTGATGTAGCTAAGTAACCAGATTGACACACATCACAAATGTGTGCCTTCATGTCAAAAGGCAATAATGACATTCCAACTAAGCTGCTTAATAAAAACATGACCTAGTTGAGTAATTAGATCGACATTCATCTTAAATGTTTTCCTTCACGTAAAAGGCTAGGTTCATGACTATAAAATTAACAAAAAAAATAAAAAAATAATGTTTTGTCAAATAAAACAAACCGATCTTTGTGAACATCTTGAATTTTCATGAAAACATACTTAGAGATAGTTACTTTTTTTATTGATTGAATAATTATCAATGTGTGTGTGTGTAAGTGATAGGGGTAAATAAACTTAACAGTAAGTTATGGATTAGTTGTATAGTTAGTCCAAGGTATGTAGATGCAAATTTTTCAAGTTAATAAGTTAGAACAACTTGAGGGATTATGTTCGAACTTAAATTAGCTTCGTGAAGTTGAATGCCATTGCTTCATTATTGCATTTGCGTGTATTGTGTTTTAATGTGTTGTGCAAGTGATAGGGTGTGAATAAACTTAACATTAAGGTATGGATTAGCTATATATTTAGTCCAAGGTACGTAGACACAGATTTTGCAAGTTAATAAGTTAAAACAACTTGAGGGATTGTGTTCGAAGTTAAATTAGTTTTGCGAAGTTGAATGCCATTGTTTCTTTATTTCATTTGCATGTTTTGTGTTTTGATGTGTTGTTGTTTTTCTTATATTATTTTTGCTTGAGGACAAACAAACGTTTAAGTGTGGGGATGTTGATAATCATATATTGCATCATGTTTTATGGGTAGTTTAGGATGTGTTTAGTGGTTAAATTTAATCAATTAGTGTGTGTTTAGGTTAGAATTGTGTTAATTAGTTAAATATTTATGTTTTAAGTATTTTAGAGCTTAGAGCATACTTTTAAGCTTCATTGTTGTGTATTTTAGGTGCCTTGATGAGTTTGCTAAGTATTTTAGTGCTAATATCGAAGAACGGAGGAAATTCAAAGAAGGGCCAAAGCTAAAACAAGGGTTGAGCATGTGCATGGAGTCACTGTGATAGAAGCTGAAATTAACTACCACGACCATGGCTTGAGCAACAAACAGCATGCCCTGACTTTCCAAACTACATTTTTCAAGGACATTTTAGACCTTTTGGGCACGAGAAAAGCCCTAAAGTTGCCCTTATTAGAAAAGATTATAAAGAGAAAAAGAAGAAACAAAAAATGATCCTCCACTTCTACCCTTTTGGAAAAGCTTAAAGGAAGAGGAGAAAAAGAAAAGAGAGAAGAGGAAGAAGAGGAGAGAGGAAGTGGGTCTTCTGACACTACTGCCTTCCCGAGTTTTCTGATCCAAGTTTCTTTCTCCTTTCCATCTTTATTTTCATTCATTCAATGTATGAGATGATGATCGACTTTATGATGATGGATTTTGGATTGTTGATGATGTTCTAACTTTTCCTTCAGGATTTTACCCTGATTCAATGTTAATATAGTCACTTTTGTGTTATTTTGATTGGGTATTGTTATTAATTGTGGAACTTGCATATTTTGGTAATAAACAGAGAGGGTGAACTGAATAAAAATGATTTGGTTAGATTAATGAGAGTGAAGCGATCTAATAGACCACATGATTAATCATATCGGTTATTGTGCAGAGAGAGATCTCGTGTGAGACTCGGTAGTTTATTAGAGGGCTTAAGGTCTAATTAGAGTTGCGGATCTTTTGTTAATTGAGAGATTGCAAATTTTCATAATTCAATGAGGGTTTATGATTTAAGGTTCAATGATTATAACTCGAGAGAGAGTAATCCACCCTATGATAAGTTTGAACCTACACCACAATAACGCATAAATGACTAGATTAGCATT
>JANQAP020000201.1:58923-106345 GCA_026874005.2 Erythroxylum coriaceum | reverse complement strand
TATGTCTCCCAAAACTGCACTTCTGTTGATTAGCCACAAATTTGTTATTTTGTAAAACCTCCAAGACTCTGGATACATGAGAAAGATGAGAACTCAAATCTACACTATAGACCAGAATATCATCGAAAAAAACCAACACAAACTTTCTAAGAAAAGATCTGAAAATATCGTTCATTGTAGCTTGAAAAGTTGCCAGCGCATTGGTTAAACCAAAAGACATTACTAGGAACTCGTAATGGCCGTTATGTGTCCGAAAAGTTGTCTTATGTATGTCTTCCTCCACAACCCTAATTTGATGATATCCAGACTTGAGATCTATTTTAGAAAAAACATGAGCATTATGCAATTCATCTAAGAGTTCATCCACCACTGGAATAGGGTACTTATCTGGTATTATAACCCTATTTAATGCTCTATAATCGACGCACATTTTCTAAGACGCATCCTTCTTCTTCACTAAAATGACTGGGCTAGAGTAAGCACTTGAATTTTGCCGTATGATCCCCACTTGCAACATCTGTTGGACTTGTTTCTCAATCTCATCTTTGTGGTGATGAGGGTAACGGTATGGCCTTACACTGATGGGACCGTGTCTTTGTTACAATATAATGGCATGAGAATGTCTCCTTTTTGGAGGTAGTCCCCTCAACTCTTGGAATACTTATGAAAACTGATTCAGCACCCTTTTTAGCTCCCCTTGCTCTGTTATGTTCAGCTTAGGTGGTTGAATTTCTGTTGGGTCAACAACTTCTGCCTTATGAAATTCACCCGATAAACTCTCTAATAGGCTGTGTAAGGATGCCGGCCCCTCAAAATTCTGAATTCCTCTCTGCTGAGCTGATCTGAAGTAAGCATTGCCGCATAATTCAACACATCTTCCCGTGTATTGAAACTGCATAGTCATGTCCTTCCAATCGACAATAACCTTCCCCAATGTTTGCAACCAAGCCACTCCTAAAATGATATCCATGCCTCCCAACTCTAACACGTATGCATCAATCTTCAACTCTAAGTCCCCCATCTGAATGGGAATTGCTAGACACTTCTCATTTGTGGAAACTTTATGGCCGTCTCCCAAACAAATGCCCAAATTCCTTGTCAGTTCTACCATTAATCCCAAACTACTAACGAGTTCCAGAGAAATGAAGTTGTGGCTTGCACCACTATCTACCAAAACTACAATGGGAACCCCACGAATCTCTCCCTCAATCCTCATAGTTTTGCTCTCCGATAACACTACCTTATGAATCCCAAACACCCCCATAGCTCGGCATTCTAGAGCAACCTCTTCATCCTCGATATCCTCCCCTGCAATGGCTATGATTTCCCCATCGTCGTTTAAGGTTTCATTGTCATCCAATATTAACATCTGTAGTTGTCTTTCGGAGCACTGATGTAGGGGTGAAAATTTTCTCTACATCTGAAGCACAACCCTTTAACCTTGCGATCCATCAGCTCTTGATAGGAAATGTGCCGCAATCCTCTATTTTTCTCCATGAATGCCCTTCGATCCCCTTCCACTCGTTTGGTCGGCACCGCTGGGTGAGATCCCACCCCTGGGTTCGACGGTATGGTGTGGAAGCGGTGGCCCGTCGGATCTCGGGTTGGACCTGCCCGGCGTCTCCTCTACCTGCTCTATAACCCATGGTGTTTGCAAGGCCCGACTCCGTATGTGCTGGGTGAACCCGATTATGGCTTCTAAAACTAGCGTCACTTTTGTGATTCCAGGTACGATGTCGGGCAATAAACGTTTCATAGCTTCTTTGTTCCCCATACATCTCCTCCTCCTTAGCCCTTGCAAATTTCATCATCTAGAACCTATTGGATGGACTGAAGGTGCACACTCTTCGTCGGATCTCATTGGGCAACCCACTCATGAAGTAACCCATGAATTGTGCTTTCAGTAAGCGTCCCACTTGGGAAGACACAAACTCGAAAGCTTTGATGTACTCGTCTACCGAGCTCATTTGATGCAAATCAGAGAGTTCTTCAAATGGATTCTTAAATCTTCTTCCGTCATACCTGTCGATTAAAGTTTGCTTCAACTTCTCCCAGGTTAGCTCAACTTCAGTCTCTCGGAGAAGATTGAACTAGTGAATAGTTGATCCCTCCATACTCAATAGAGTCAGTTTAATCTTCACCTCTTCAGAAGTCCCATGAACTTCGAAATAAATTTCTGCTCTGGTAATCCATCCCACCGAATCAGACCCATCGAACATGGGCAACTCTACTTTTCTCACCGACATTCTATATTCCTCCATATTACCCAAAGACTGTTCCGACTGAAAATGCTGCTGAGAAGGCTGAGTACTCTTTTCTCCAGCCATATTCGGCCTCCTCTTATAGGTATCACTTCCTTGTCCCTCCTCTGGACGTTTTCCCATCATTTTACTCATTTTCATCAGTAATGCCCGCTGCATCTCCCCCATGGCCTTTCGCATGGATGATTGGATATCTTCTACCCCAACTTCTGGACTAGCCATACGAGATTCCAATAGCTCAACCCTATCCGACATCTTCGGTGGCATGAAGATGGACCCCTGACGTTAAATGAAAAACAGGAAGAAAACTATTCGCCCTTTCCGATGAAATTCGACAGGTCAGACCAATGATAGAACTCTAGTCTTAAAATACTAGAGATTTACTGTATTATTGCAATATGACCGTAATGTATATATCATTACAGTATAGAAGTATGGTGTTTCTCCCTAACCAGACCAGAATTGCTCCTCAGAAGGTATGAATATCCTTCTGTCACAAATTGTTCTCACTTTTCTCCCTCCCTTCTCCCTTCTCTCTCTCTCTATTTCTAAATCCCCTCTCTAGGTACATTATGTTATGCCTAACTAATTTGCCACTTCAGCTAATAACTAACTTCTCCCTGGCTTCTTTTGGAATACACCTTTCACACTATACGTTTATTCCCTTTTCCATGGTCCCTCTCATTTGCTAATTCACTCTCTCCCCTGTAAGTTCTATCACACTTACTCTCCATGTACCGTACTCGAGGATTTTTGAACTCTTGCATGTTGATCAAGCACTGTTAGACTTTCGAGCCGGCTCTACAGTTGGTTCAATCTCACATAGAACAAGCATAGCTCTCGTCTAATAAGGGTCGACCTGAAAGAGAATTCTGTAGTGGTGATTAGCTATATGTTGAAATCCTATATGTGGCAAAATGTTAGCTGGAGAGAATCATAAAATCTGCACTTTGTCTTATGGTACATTTAAAACAGTGAATATAACGAGGGCTAGGTAATTTGTGAACCGAGGAACTCTGTTTGAACTGAAGTATACATTTTTCATAACATTAGATGTCTATAATTCTGGTGTTACCTCTGTAATCTCACATGATTCTCAGAAGATCATTGTATTCAGGTGAGTTAATTAGTTTTTGAAGAAAAACAAGAATTTCTTTTTGCGCCAAAATTAAATTAATCGTCATGATGACATAAACGCATTCTAAAAAGCTGGGGAGGGGACTCCTGTAGATCCACTTTTCAAAAAAAATTTACAATGTTATCAAGACATTGTTTCAAATGCTATTAAAGAAACAATAGTATCTTTGATGAAATGCAATGTTCAACTGAATGGTCCAACCAACAATCTAACCTGGGAAAGGAAGTACTTTGTATTTCTAACATAAATGAAAAGTAAAGCTGCTGATCTAAAGCTTGCTAGATGGAACCCCAACTGATGCATTTCTGGATCTCTTTTCCACTACTCGAGAAAGTTGTTTGACTGCATCCTTTGGCAAATGACGTGGTCGGCTTAGCCAGAGTCCTCCATCCACAGGTATTGTGGTTCCATTTACATATTTCCCTTCACAATTTTAATGAACTGCTTAGGCTAGCAACAATAAAAACAATTGCATACGGTTTGGATAAAATAGTTCCTTTTGTTTATAATTTGATTTTTGATTTGTAAATCTTATTTTTGTGCTCATATTCAATGATTATGAAATAATAATGTTTCGAGTAATCATTTATAATTAATAATTAGATTTACACGAAAATTATATTCTCTGACTTTTCTCATAGTATTTCCATGCAATCTTTTTGAATTACCACACATTCTAAATTACTTCATAAACGAACAAGAGAAAGAAAAGATATATTCATCTAAGACCAACAACTACTGCTGAAGCTCTAGCAATGGCTGTCATATACACATTTAACAGAGTATTACCGTGCCTAATATTTACAACATCTCTGGAATAAGAAGACAACTGACACAGTGAAAATTCCGGAGACAACTGAAAAATTGATCGACGATATCAGAACTTGTTTCCATTAATACAATTTCAGTCTAGATAGATCTATTAAAACAGCTGTTCGATATTGGTCTGTCTTTGACACCTATGCTGATTATAGCTCAAGCTCGAGCTTATAAAAAATTTTCAAGACAAGCCTTAAACTATTGAGTCAAGCTTGAGCCTTGTATTTAACCTTCAGTTTGAGATTTACTGCAAGCTAACACTCGCTAATGTAGTGTCATTATTGATATAAATACCAATGCTTAACCCTTCATTCAAAATAGTTTACATAGGGTAGAGAGATGAAAATAGAAAATGACACATAATCCAAGTTACTAACCTGCATCAGAAGCTAGGTAGAGGGCAGCCATAGCAATGTCCCACTTCTCCCCTAACTTAAACAGAGGCATGTAGTTTCTAAATTTGCTACTGAAGATCTCCTGAGGTGCAAGTTTACTCATGCCAGCAGTATCATCAATTGGACCTGGAGCAATGCCATTTACTCGAATATCATAATCAGTACCCCACTCCAGGGCCAAATTTCTACCAATGGCATCAACAGCTGCCTGTTTAAGAATGACATTTCAGTAGAAAATAAGTTAAAATTGAGCCGTGGATATAAAATTGAATTGAAAATCCATGTGACAAACCTTTGCTGCTGATACATGGATTTGATACCAAGCTGCTGTGTAGTGTAAAGTAGCACTAATGTTTATAATTGATCCACCGTTAGATAAGTTTCTTCCTGGCCCCCCTTTTTTGAGATACTCAAGTGCTTCATGGCACATTGTGAAGGTACCAACAGAATCAATGTCCAAAACTGTGGCAGTACAAAGAATAGCATTAGATCAAGCCCTCACGTGGCCAGAGATGGAAAGGTGCATTTAAAAGGAAATAAAGCTAGAGATGAACAACTAACCTTCAATTGTTAAGGTATTCTAGTGAACCTTGAACAATAAGAATGATGCAACTCTTAAATGGTTTGAATTTTGTATTTAGCATTTTTTTCCCCCTCTCATGTTGGTTTCCATTTAACATTAAAAGGATAAATACTTGAAGCCTAATTGAGAAGCCCTATAGGCAAACCTGGTAATAAATCTTAGACCAAAATCACAGCTCACGATTCTAGATCATTTATAGTTGTTTAAATATTTTATCCAGGCAGAAGAAGTAAACAAAATATTAAGACTCCAATGTAACCTGATTCTCTTCCATTCAAAAGCAATTATCCATAGAACACAAAGCGATAATCAACAAATATAATCAAACAATTTCAGGCAATGAGGCAATCCTCAGATCAAGGAAAATTAGTTCCAAAACCTGTTCGAAATCCATTAGGTGACAAATCCTCAGGTGATGCAAGGAAATTGCCAGCAGCAGCATTCACAAGAATGTCTATCCTGCCAAAATGTTTAAAAGTTGATTCAATGACTCTTTTCGCATCTTCTTGCTTGCGGACATCCCCTTGAAAGCCAACAGCCTGCAAACAGAGAGTGCAATTTCGAGATAACAACAATCCGAAAGTTTGAAACATTGCATAAATTGGCATGACAGCTAATGATCTGCAAGTGAACCCTAGGACCAATGGACTAAGCCACATCAATTGCTTTCCTCAAACCACCAAAAAGAAAAACTAAAATTTGCCGATAGATTAATCCGACTCTGCTCATCAAACCCGATTAAAAATAACAAGAAAAATGAAATCAACCCAGATGGGCAAAAGCAGCTACAAGCAAAACATAAGTAAATGAACAAGGAAAGAGAGAAACATGAAAAGCAAAGCAAACCCATTAAAGCGAATCATACGGGAATTCCAAGACTTTGGAGAGAGGAGACAGCAGAGTGAAGCACTTCTTGGCGTCTACCCATGATTGAAACCGAGGCACCATGTTTTCCAAACTGAGTAGAAATCTCAAAACCAATACCAGACCCACCTCCTGTTACTAAAGCCACCTTTCCTTTCAATATATCTGCCTTGAATGGGGATTCCATCTTTCTTCCCTTCAACTAAATTAAAACAAACCCTGCGGTTTCTGGACTTTCTTTGCTCGAAGGATGTGGTCTGGTCAAAATACTTTTTGAGTTATTTTCATTTTTCCAGGACACATTGAATTTTTAAAAAAAAAAAAAACAATATCATGAAATAACCTTTAAGATGAACAAAATAAGGTATATAAGACTATATTAATTAAGAAGCTGACATTTATACTCTTGAGTACAGCTATCTACTCTGTTCACATGCACCATACATCCACAGCACCATCAGTCCATCCCACCAGCTTATTTATAAAAACAACTTAAGCTAGCTTTAAGGGGTACTAACATATTAACATACTGCACTTTTAAAAGTTAATATTTGACCCTAGTTCCAATCTCTAGGATGAAATAGTCAAATTATTACAACTCCTAACCCTATTATTGAATAGAAGTTGTGTTTTGATCCATTACCTGAGTTCAACTTTAATTTGATCTTTGGGATTTTCCTCGACCTAAAAACTTTAGACTTTTCTTTCCTTCCAAATCTCGAGCCAAAAGCTACCTTCTTTTTGGGTAAATCAGTAAATTTATAAATAAATAAAGGTATGTATAATCAAGAGATTGACGAAGATGCTAATCTCTTATCTATAACAAAAGAAACCTAACATGTGAGCATGGGGAACCCTATAATTGTTACCCATGACTACACAACCATAACAGCAATCTAAAACATAGAAACCCACAAGATGACCATAACAAGGATCACCTTACTAAAATTACAATAATTCCTTGCAGCAAGTTCTGTACCCTAAACTAATCAAGATTACCTTCTAACCCATAATTAGAGAGATACACAACAGGTTAGAATTCATCGCATTGTTAGATCACATTGTTATCTTGTTTGTAAGGAATTACCGAAGTGCTAAGGAAGGAGAGATAGATCAACTCTCATCCAACTTTCTTTGTATATCCGATCCAGTCCTCTAGAATTTAAGACACCAATCAAGGGTTAGGGCTCTCCTACTGTTGAGTTGCCTAAGGAGTGAATCGTTGAAGCTTGTGACACCATGCATTCTTCAAGACCTTTTGGAGATTGAGGCATTCCTACGTTACTAATGACCTGTCTCTTAGAGAAATGCTTATATTCCATATGACCATGTCATGAATTCCAGGTATTATGATTGCTAAGGTGGAAAGAATAATTGTACTTAAAGTAAATATGGTCTAAGGTTTCATCGTACTCCTTGCACAATAAACATGTTCTATAAAGGTTAAGAAAGTGTAGCCTAAGTTGGTCACTCTGCCTTTTGCAAGTAACCATAAGAAGAATGACATTTAAGTAATAAGCACTTGTCCCATATTATTACACTCCTTAAGTCTAATTCTCTCCTGTACCTCGGAGGATAGCTCTAAAGGACTTATTAGTAAACTTACCAAAGCTATGTCCCAACCATAGATATTTATCATCTCGATCAGGTTCAGCGTCATAGTTTGGTAATAGCTACAAAAACTCAGTTGAAACATCACCCCATTGCCTTGCATCCATCCATGCTTTCACTTTAGAGTTTATAGGGAATCTATCCATCATAACTGGATGTAACTAAGAGTTTATCAAAAGACTTGCACGGCACCACTTATCAAAATAAAGTGTTACTTCTCTATTACCCACTATGCACTTAATGTTCCCAATTAGTATATGCCTCAATTCAAATAGTTGTGAGAAGAACCAAAGGCATGAAGGTCTGTTGTTAATTTATATTTCATATGAATACAAAAGTTTTATATTTTCAAGAGGTTATGCTTTTATTTAAAGGAGAGCAATTATTATTGCTTTTTTAAAATATAGTTCTTGTATCGAAATATTTCTATTTTATATATATAATAAATTAAACATCAAATATATTAAATTTAGATTAAAGATTTATTTTTTAATTATAAAATGGAAATGGAGTCGACCTTCAATTTTATAAAATAGTAATTGAACTATTAGTAATTTTTTAGATTTCCTAAGATATATTTTTACTTATATGGTAGCAAATTGATAGAATAACTTAAGAAAAATGATAAAATTGTATGGTCTTGTTATTGAATCAATGATGCACTACTCTATCATTTGATAATTATAAAACATTAAATTATTAATAATTTTATTCTCCTTGCAAATAAAAGTAACAAATTAAATGAAAAAGAAAAAGATTTAAATAAACCAAGTAAGGTTCAATAAGTGAAAATAAACTTTATTTTTAAGATTGGTTTAGGGACGAATGCAAAATATACTAAATAGAAAAGCAACTTTTAGTTAGAGGTAATTCATCGCCTCTACTATGGAAGCATAAAGGTAACATAATGAAATAGTGTTATAAGCTTAAGCACATGAGCATAGAGGACTAGGTGATCTTCAAATTGGTATTTGAATGTTCGGTATATGCAATTTAAAGAGAGAGGAACCAATGAATTATTATGAAACTTGAAATTCATCTCCTGCCTTGTGATGCGATCAACCAAAGTTGTTATAGCCTCAAGGTATAATGTGAACAAGTAAAGGGCGATGAGAGCAACTTGCCTCATTCCTTCGCCTCTTTTGATTATGTTAGTTTAGTTGGCGCTCTGTTTGTCAAGATATAATAGGAAGTTATTTAAATGCATTATTCAATCCAAATTCTGAATTATGTTAAAAAACCAAAGGCTTCTAGAATATGCAAGATAGAGTCTCTGTAATATCCTAATTTGATAATTGTACTGTGTAATGTGCTATACATGCATTTTATAGAATATACCCTATTTATGGTGTAATAGATTAATTTAAGCGTTTGAATGTATTATTGAAGTTATAACGTAGATCACGAATAAACTAGAGATAGTTTTAGACTCGACCGAAAATTTCTCAAAATTTTTTTGAAAACTCCAAAAAGCTATAGAATGAATCAAACGAGCCTTAAAAGTCCTAAAATATGCTTTAGAGATTTAGGCGACACTTTTGAATAAAATTCGGATGATTTCGGTGACATTCAGTGATTTCCGGATTCAATCTGAAAATTCTTTCGAGCAACCAAAAAAGTTACCAAACAATTTTGAAATATGATGAAAATCTCCATAATTAGGATTTGAGTCCATATGAACTGAAACGAGGTTGTTTGAATAGAATTCGGGTAATATGAAATTATTGGACCAAAATGCCCTTTTTGGAAAGTAATGGGTATTGATGATTTAAAACCCATTCAAAATTTTTAAAAGCATCAAATCAACAAGTATTGACCCTAATTAGAGTATTTCACGGTCAATTTGATGATAAGACAGTTGTGGAATAATTTCAGGATTTGATTCAGTTCGTTTGTGAATTAAATGCATTAAAGGGTAATTTAGTCTTTTTGTACTCATTAAGGGCAATTTGATCTTTTAACATTATATTGGTGGATTGATGAGTCATTAGAGATGACCAATGAGAAAATGATATGTGTGTGATGAGTCATTAGTGATGACAAATAAGAAGGTGACATGTGTAATCCATTAAATGTGTATAAAAATAACATTTTGCTTCATTCTTTTAACTTAAACGTGAGAGTAATGAGAGAGTAATGTGAAAGAAAAAAAAGAAAGGGAAAAGAAGAGAAGCCAAGGGTGAACATCGGCCAAGGAGAGAGGAAGAAGAGTGGGGGCATTTTTTTAAATGGAATTTGATGGTGATTTGGAGGAATCTTGAAGTATTCATCAAATCAAAAGATTGGAGGAAAAAATGGTAAGTTTCCTAGATTAAATTTCTAATTTTTATGGGTTTTATTGAGTGAGATGGATGTGTTTAAGATCAATGGTGTCTTGGTATTACTTTGATGTTTCTTTATATGGAATCTGTTGAAAATGACAAGAGAGGAACGTGTAGTGGAATTATTTCTTAGGTTAATTTAAATCAGTCCCATTGGTTTGGCCATAACCCAACCTACAGACCTCAAAATTGGGTGATTTCAACTGTAAATGAAACCTAAGATATAGTACTAAAAAATTCCTAGGAGAGACCCTGACCTAATTTTAGCTGAATGATATTGAAATTTGAGATTGAAAATGGTAACCTGATACTACCCCTGTGATGAAACAACTTGTGATATTTGCTACATGTTTAATGATTTAGAAGTTCAAATGGCATGATTTTGATGATATGGAAGCTAGAGACATAGTGGAACAAATTTCTAGAAGACCTCAAAACCTAATTTGAATGTTTACTCTATGAAAATTAAGGAACAAGAGGAGATATGGATTCTGGACATGGGTCATAACTGTGACTCATCATGCATGATCGTGACATGGTGAATTAAATTGGGTGAGATAGCATTTTGAAGAAATTGGTAAGTTAAAATGGGTAAAATATGGTATTTAAGTAACTCTCGAAGTTAGATTTGAAAGCGGAGAATAATAGGTTAGGTTACAGAAGTAAGCGAAACTACGATTAGCGTACATGTTACGCGATTAAATACTAATCTCGAATTCGGTTAAACTAAATTTATATTGTTAATGCCTTATTTCCTAATTTGGAAATAAATGCCTAAGTGAAATGTGTTTTGTGTAGGTAAAGGAGAGACACCGAACGCGTGAGTGTGCTTGGAGATAAGTTCGCAAAATTATGAGTGTATTTTAACTGTTTTATATGACTTAATTCTTTGCAAAAGAATTAATGACATGTGAGTGTTATTTAAATTGATTTTATGCAAATGGTTTCTATTTATAGAGACTAGCAAGTTGTGAGTGTACTTATGCAAATGATTTTCATTTGATCATGAAATGAATGTTTATGTGGAGTTTTATGCAAATGATATTTTACAAGTGAATATTGCTAGCATAAGTGTATGCTTTAGTAATATATGAGTTTTAATTTGAAAGTTAAATTTTATATGATTAGGAGTTACATTGAAATAATTCAATTATGAAGCCTCCCATACTTGATTTAGAAAATAAGATGAGCTGTAAATATAAGAGTTGCATTTGCCTATGGTACACCATTAGGCTTTATACATATTATTATATCGGTATATTTAAGGCGGTTAACCTACGATGGGTAAGCGATGTAGAACCAGCTCTGTAAATAGTGGTTAACTAGTCACGAATAAGCGATGTAGAACCAACTTTGTGACTTGTTACGGGTAAGTGATGCAAAACCAACTTCGTAACTTCCGGTCTATAGCGGTTAACATATTACGGATAAGTGATGCATAACCAACTCCATAAATAGTGGTTAACCAATCATGGGTAAGCAATGTAGAACCAGCTTTGTGAATTATTATGGGTAAGTGATACAGAACCAGCACCATAACTATCGGTATATAGCCGTTAACCTGTTGCAGGTAAGCAATGTAGAACTAGCTCTGTAACTAGTGGTTAACCGATTGCGAGTAAGCGATGCAGAACCAACTCCGTGATTTTAGGCCTAGTGTACCGTATGTTAAAGAACTAGTGGTGGGCAACGATGAGTAAGAAAAGTCATGAAATAATAATTCTACCACTATTTGTTTTTAAAAGTAATTTGAGAGGCATTGTATGGTACCAATTCTAGTAGTTGACTTATTTTTAGTATAAAAGTTTTCAGACAACTTATTGCCACCACTATTTATTGTCTAGGAAAAAAGAAAAATGGAAAATAGAAACTTGTATATTATGAATTTAAGGTTGATACATATTTTGGAATAGTATTTCAGAAAAATTGAAATTTTGTTTTACAAAATATTATGTTATTACCCAATTTGATGATGCACGAATAAATTATTATGCAAATGCTTTACCACGAGTTTTTATGATTGTATGGGAATATTATAGTTATGTTGTTATGAAAAGTCCAACTTTTTTAGTAAACTGATTAACACTCACTCAGCTAGTTTAGCTCACTCTTATTTTTATGTTTTTAGAAAAACCACCCCAAGTATGCGTATAAGTGTTGCAGTGATTAGGACTCTGCCACAGGATTAGTTTTAAAGTCGGGCACTGCTGTACTTGTATCATTTTGATATGTACATTTTTGTAAAGAATGGGTGTTTATAAAGGCTTTTAAATGAAATGCATGAATATGTTTTAACTTTTTAAAGTTTATTGTAGTGTGACAGCGCATGTCAAGTGCACTACAAAATTTACCTAACTTTGCACACTAAAATTTGTAGTTAGGGTGAGTTAGGATTGAATCCACAGGGAATGCTCGATTAATATCCGTAACCAAAGTTAATTGATGCAAGGAAAATATAGAAAGGGGGGTTGGATTTTTTGCAATTTAAAAATTAAAGTAAAAGTAAACTATCAAAAATAAATTAAAACAAGCAATAAAAAATGATTGAACTGTTGAATATACGTAAGGTTTGTCCGGTTCTAGGTTCAATCTCGGTGTAAACACGATCAAGCATATTTCATCATCCTAACGTCTTTACAACTCTCTTTAGATTATCGATCTGAGACTAATAGAATACTCTCTTAATCTCAGTTTTCCCTTAGGTTTTGTTTAATCAAGAAACGATCTTTAATTAAACCTAACTACCGAATAACCTAGGATACAATCTCTAGATTTAATTTGGCAGTGCATTACGAAGTGAAAAATGATCAATATAAGCAGTAACCTCACACGTTCGGGTTATCTAAATGTTTTTCCTAACGATATTAGATCATTAGATGGTACTCATAAACATCAAAATTAAAATTACGAATTACATTCAATGTTTTAGCAATAGTTTTGAAATAAAACAATCAAAATAATGTATTAAGATCATTCATCCCAAAACCCAATCAAAATCATTCACTAATATTCAAGATATATTAGAACAAGAATAAAATACTTAATTGAATCACAATAATCATTCAATATATTTGCTTTAAATAAAAGATTAAAACATATTATAGTCCCAAACTAGGGTTCATCACACCTAGACCTTAATCACGTGTAGTTACTAATAATAGAAAAAAAAATCAAAGATAAACATGAAGAAAAACTAATAGAAAGAAAGGAATTATAATTCTAAATCTCCCTTTCTCTTCTATTGAATCTTCTTGCAAGTATGGGGTTAATGTTGTTATCTACTGGATCTATTGATGTTAACTTCGTGTTTTCCTCATCCCTTGATCAAAATTATGGCTTTTCTAGGTGTCTTATGTCTCAAAACTGTTGTAAAACTTGTTTCTCTTTAATTTGCCTTTGCTCACGTCCTTTTATAGTAAAATTTAGCTAGGATATACATGATCACTTACACTGGTGTGTGAGAGACTATGTAAAATTAAAAACACCTAAATTTGCAATTTCAAATGGGCAAAAAGACTTACATGAGAAATATACGCATTTGCATTTCTTAATACATGTATGTTACCTGTGTAAATCTCTATGCTAAGATACATAGGCATGTAACTCCACACAACCAGAAATCAATTTCTTCAATCTTCACACATTTACAGAGACTTACATTATCTCTATAAACAGGCATGTAGGTCCTTAGTTGCTTCAAATCTTCATCCCATGCTATGATTTCATGTAAATTCTTTTCCTTTATGTCCATAAAGGCAATCATGACCTATAAATGCGCTTAGAGTGAATTAAGTACCAAATATACAACAAAATCATAAAATATCAAGCAAAATATGTTAAATATAGTTATATAATTATATTCAAATATGCATTTGTCAAACTTCCCACATTTAAGCTTTTACTTGTCCTCAATGAAATCATAATCTAAATTATCAACTTTAAAACATCCATCCTTTATTAATTTCAACATGTTCATTCATACTCTAAGTCATCATGTCATATTAATCAAATTAACATACAAGTAGAATCAGGTTATCCTAAAACTAACTTCATAAGTTAATATTAATAAGAAATACATCAATAATATTATTGAAATTAAAAGCATGGATCTTTATACCGTCACCAAGTGTTCGCTCAATTCACTAAAGTGTTTAAGATGAAAAGTATTAAACTCTCCAATCAATGCAAAGTAGAACTTTTACCATAGCCTTGCAATTATATCACATATCGACCATTTTTATGTAAACTAGAAACAAAAATCAAAAGATTTTCAGAAGGTTGTAATGGTGCTTAGTTAGGGTATTATTAGGATAATAAAAGTGTGATAAATTTTAAGGAAATTTACAAAAGAAACATTATAAGAAACTTGTTCACAATATACAGGTCCTTTCATTATAAATCCATTGGTACTATAATTTTTTCTATAGTCAAATTCTTTTTTAAATCATTATTCATGTACCACAATTATATAAACATTAGACCCTTCAAAAATTTCAAGTTTCGACCATTCAAGTAATGTAAATAACCTTCAGGGTTCAAAATAAAAAAACGACTTCAAAGAAAACAAGATAAAGCTTAATAATAGTTTACAATCAATGAAAAAGGCTAAGGCTCAAACTTGGTTGTTTCTAAAGGATAGGGTAAGGTAATTATCAAAGAATTAGGCTTAAATAAGTGTTGAATCTAAGTGCCTTTATCATTTCAATGCTTCTAATTTTAAAAACATGATCTTAGTATATATAATAAAAGCAAGTTTAGAATCATTATATTATGCATATATCATACACAAAAGAATTAAAAGAGCTTATAAATTTATGTACTTTGCTTTTAGGCTCAAAAGCTTACAAAAAAAGTGGTCTTATATGTGTAATATTATGTAATTTTTATTCAAATTAACTATTTCAATGCTACTAAGAATATGAATTAGAAAAACGAGTTTTATTTTAACTATCTTCCTCTTTCATACTAATTCAAATCAATATTCAATAATGAAATAAAGTATGTATGGACAAATTTCAATTAATTCAAGATATCGGTTAATAAAATTCAACAACAGAGATTATAATAAGCTAAAAAAATCATAATCCCATTCCCCATACTTAAAATTGTACATTATCTTCAATTTATAGAATATAAGCATATATGATAAGTGAGAAAGCGGAGTTTGGTATTTCCCTGAGTATCTAATTTTCATAATTTTGGGACTGTCCATCTGATATAATAAACTAACATCCTAGCAAAATATAAGGTAAAATAATTAAGAAAAATGAAATGCTAGCAAAATATAAGGTAAAATAATTAAGAAAAATAAAATGATATTAACTTTAATGATTAGATAAAATAAAATAACAATGGAAAGAAAATAAGAAATATACATAATTAATGGAGAAAAAAAAGATACAAAATTAAGCATCTCCCTATTGGTGTGACTTAAGTTAGTTTAACAATGAAGAGTCCTTAGGTTGATGATCTTGAACAGGTGGATGAGCTGTTGAAGAAGTACCTTACCAGATGGTGGAGGTTGGAAATTAAGCCCTAACAACTCTCCATTAACAATATTAACTCTCCCATGCATCCAACTGTGGTCTCGAGCCTTTCTATTCGCTCAATTGAATTTTTGATTCATACTACCAATTCCACAAGCTTCGCCTGTTATAGTCAGAGAGTCTTTTGAGTTCCCAAAAGCTGTACCACCCATCTTTCCAGTCGAGCTATCTTCGGCTGGTTTGGATGTAGTATCCTCTCCTTAAGTGCTCTCAGACTATCCTCCTTTAGTACTACACCTCCAATCTCAGGTGGCGATGACTATGGTTGAGATGGCTACTTTCCTACAGATGGCTCCTCTTTAACTCCACCCACCACTGCTGGCTTGTTGAGCTTCCCAATAAGTCTATAAATGTCTCATGTGGGTTCTCAACATTGGCTGACTATGTGCATATATTTCATTATATCCAAGTTGAGTGTTGTCGTAGTGCCAACTTGTTGCATCAGTGTTAATCGATCGAACATCCCCATCTGTCATGCCAGTCTTGTCACATAAGACTAACACAGACTGTAACGACCTTCCTTTCCTCATTCTGATGCCTAATAAATTAGGCAAGAGTATGCCACAAGTGGATTGGTGTCCTTTTTTTGATGCTTTATAGATAATAAACATCCAGGATGTCGATGACATCATTGCTATCCTCCCACCCGCTCAATATATGGCTCAAGACTCTATATATGTATTAGAGCATTGGGTGTCGTAGCAATGAAGCCTTAGATCTATTGGGTCATAATAGGTACAAAGAATAAGGTCAGAAATACTTAAATCATATAGTTCAAAAGTCACCAAAAATAGTGAATTAGGAAGAACATTCAATAGAGTATCGAGTGCAAAAATTAACATCTAATTAAGTTTGCGTACCATCAATGCTGATGAATGCAAAAACTTTGTTCTGTAGCTTAGATTTAAGCCTTCAGACTACAAACCATATAAGGTACAAAGAACTAGAAGAAACCACCCATAATAATAATGATGAATGATTCGTTTTACCTATAAAAGGTGACCCTTCATTATAACTTCTCTCTTATTTACATTACAATCAAGTCACCCATTTGTTACAATTTAAAGAGGAAAGATTAACATAAATTACTTGTAAAAAAATGATTTCCTCCTTAATAAATTCTTTTCTTTTATTCTATTTTATTTTTCTTTTTTAATAAAGACAAAAATACAAAGAAACTACATCAACTTTAGAACTCATTGATAGGAAATAAAAATCACATTTCATAAACTATAACCAATCCTCATATATAAGAACCCCCACACT
Organism: Erythroxylum coriaceum; assembly: GCA_026874005.2. Lineage (NCBI taxonomy): Eukaryota > Viridiplantae > Streptophyta > Magnoliopsida > Malpighiales > Erythroxylaceae > Erythroxylum > Erythroxylum coriaceum. The sequence continues at coordinate 89,541 of JANQAP020000201.1, read as the reverse complement.
TATTCTCTTTTCTATCCATAAACATAAACAATCATAAATGCTACACTAGCTTTAAAGCCTAGTAAGAAATTTTGTTATATTAAAAGCTCATAATATTGTTAACATAAAAAGAAAAGGCTAATAAAGCTCAACGAGCTTAATAACAAGATAAATCATATTATTAGTTAGGCTATTTGGCTAACGTATCTTACAAAACAAAGAATGCCTATATCATTTCCATGTTAATGTATGTGATAAAAATGTAGTCTCGAGTAAAAAATCAAGTCAAAGTTAGGATGTACATGTCATAAACGTCACATATAAACAAACGACAATGAGACTAATATGGATGTGCCAATCTAAGAGATTTAAAATCTCTTTGGCTTTTGCCTACCTACTAGTCACTACTCTTTTAAAGGAAAAGTACATTCACCAGCCACAAGAGTAAAAGTACACACCCAAGTTGCTATGAATATTTTTGGATAATTAAACTCTTTAATTATAACTATACAATCTTAGAAGTAATAAAAAAGAAAAAGAAATAATGTTTTTTAACATATGCAAAAGAACTTTAAAACATATATAAAAACCAAGTTCACCACCCCCATACCTAAATTTACATTGTCCCCAATGTGACCTTAAATTTAAGAGATGGAGAATTCAAAAAAATAAAAACGTAAAATGTAAAAGAAAATGAACAAACTCCCTTTGAGTTACTTCCCAAGTAATGCCTTTGTTTGCTGTCATTGGCTCCTATATGCTTTCTTTGTCACGTGATAAATTTTTTCTCTTTAGGTGTCACCATTTTTGTATTCTCCATTTGAAATTCTTTATGAAATGGCTTTACACAATAAACATTCACCTTAAATATCTTTCTTATTTTCAGACTTCGGATCTCTACTGCACTATAGGGAAAAACATTAGTAACCACAAAAGGACCGATCCAACTAGAATACAACTTACCTGAAAATAGTTTAAGTATAGAATAATAGAGAAGTATTATTTTTTTTCCAGCAATAGATTTTTTTTTAAATCATATTGTTATAAGAAGCTTTAGTCTTGCCCTTGGTTAAAACTACTTCCAATTTATCTCTATACTTTTGCTTAAAGGCTTCTTATGTTAAAGGGTCAGTCATATTAATCACAAAAATAGAATATTCATCTTAAGTGTTTCTCATGGCATCAAAAATATTAAAATGAATCAGTTCCCCATTACATTTTATCATGAGGATACCCTCACGAATATATATCTTAGTTTGGAATATGTTAAGGAATAGTTTCCTAGTAAGATAGGTGTAGGATTATTATTATCATGCTTATTAAATGTATAAAATTTTTCAAGAAATATTGGTTCATTCACCTATATAAGCATTTCCTTAATCCCATCTTAATACGCATTAGTAGGATCAACCAATTGTCTAATAACACTAGCTTCTTGCAGGGCCTAAATTTAAAAAAGAATAAATGAAATGAGGCATAACATTAATCAATGCTCCTAAATCTAACATGGCTTGTTTAAGCATAGTGTTACCAATTTTACAAGGAATGGTAAACACGCCTGGGTCCTTACACTTACCAGGTAGTTTCTTTTAGAAGACCACAGAAACATTTTAACCCATTTTAATCATTTCATCACCTCTTAACTTCCACTTATTGGTACACAATCCCTTAAGGAATTTTTCATACCTTGGCACCAACTTGATCACATCCAGTAATGGTATATTCACTTCAACCTTCCAAAAAGTCTCCCAGATCTCCTTATCCTTCTCCTCCTTATTTGACTTCACTAACCTGCTAGGAAAAAGGTAGGGTTTAGTCTTACCAAATTTAGAGGTTTATAATTTACCTTTAAAATAGATGTGGGAGCTCCTTCTTATTCAAGCTCCTTCTCAATTTCCTCTTCATTGCCCATCTTATGTATAGTTCTTTTAGGATCCTTAAGTTTCCTACCACCCCTCAAGGTGATTGAACCATCATTTTTTGGATTTATCTCACTTTGTGATCAAAATTTCATCCAATTTAATCTTTTAAACGGTTAATAGAAAAATCCATTTGACTTACACAGTTTTGTAACTATAAATGCTAAACCTTTTCTCATAAAATTGAGATCTTGTCTCCTATTGAAATTGTTTCACATCCTATTGGAATTGCAAAGTGTTAGTAGCAAGAGTCTTAACCATATCTTCCAATGACATACTTGAGTTAAGGGGGGGGGGGGGGTTCTCATGGTTTATGTTGAAATTGTTATGCACCCTATGACCTATTTGGGAAGTAGATCTATTGCCTACTCACTCTAGTCTCCAACCTAGGTTATAGGTTTAGGAATATGGACTGTATTATTTAGGAAAGTTTCCTCCTGCAACATTAACATACTTCATCTTTCCCTCTTTTAAAGCTATGTATCCATCTCTTAAATGGTTCACGTTAACACATATCTTACAATCTTTCTCCTATGTGTGACCTAGCAATCTTTCTAACAAAAGATGCCATTTCATCTAAATGACATTATATGGATGAATTGTTTACCTTATTTACTCTAAAAAAATTGTTACGAATGCCAAATTTTTGTAAGTTTGCTACCATATGCTTTATTAAAGTTTTTTCCTTCTTGGAGCCTTTTCATCCTATGCTTAATCACTTATTGCATCTTCCAAACTCCTATCCATAGACAACAATCCTTCATAGAAATATTGGATAAGGATTTGCTCTGTGATGTTATGATGAGGGTAGCTGGCACGATACTTTTTAAAGCACTTCCAATACTCATATAGGGATTCTCTATGATGTTGCTTGATTCCAAAAATTTCTTTCGTTGTGGTTATTGTCTTTGATATTGGAAAATACTTATATAAAAAATATCCTTTTCATTTGAATCTATACGGTAACTCTCCTTGTAGGCAAATTAAAAGCCCAATGTCAATGCTGTCTTGATTCTGAATCCTTTGATCACTTATTTTTCCAATGGAATTACACTAGCTTTATTTGAACCAAAATTTAACATAACATGAACTTGTTTTGCACATTTGTAGACTAAGATAATATATTTGTATGGGTTAAGAATCAAAATTAGGAAATATCAGAAATGTCTAAACTTTAGTTTGAACCATTTTATACATACAATTTGGAATAAAATGAATAAAAGACTATTTAGGAATTGTAAAGTAGAGAAATTTGCTCTTGCTCACAAAATTTGTCATTGGATTGGAAAAATACTAATAGATCACAAAGTAACTGATGGTTTGAGCTACTCACTCAGAAGAAGATAAAACTTGGATTAATCTATGTCATCATTTCCACTAGCTATTAATGTAAGATTATAATGATATTTTAGTAACTTGTTTTTGTATATACTTATGTTAGCACTTTATTGATGCTCTTAATTAGGCAATTTAATGAATTCATTTAAAAAAATTTAAAAAGCCAATATCTTGCTACATCTTTTAGTGAAAATGGAAAAGTTCTTAACATGATTTCTTTTTTGTCACCCCTGAAGGTTTCATACTAAGACAAGCCACATTGAACTCTTTATGATGCTTACAAGCATCCTTACTCACTAGACCAAGAATATTAGGCAAAATATGTATCAAACTAGACTTAAGCTTAAAAGTAATATGCTTAACAAAATTTGGCAACTAATGTATAGAGATCTTTGGGTCAAGTCTAGGATAACCAACTTCCTTAGGGTTCTATAATTGGCTATAGCTTCCTCCAAATCAATTCCTAGTTTGATTCCCTGAGTTTTTCTGTTCTCCCTACCAGTATTGTGAAATCCATTTCGTACCGGTCGGTACCATAAGCTTTACAAAAAATCTCAGGGAATTAACCTGTCGGTACAGAAACTAGTACAAGGCAGAGGGTCCATACCGGGACTAAATATCAGTCGGTATTGTAAGTTTTACAAAATTAAAGGACTAAGTTGCTAAAAAAAATTTAAACACCCCACCTTCCCACTCCCACACCTAGCGACACTCTTATTTCTTCTCCCCCATAATTATTTTCTCTTACATCTCACTCACTCTCTCTCATTCAAACTTCGGCGACCCTCTCTTTGCTCTCTCCTTCTCCCACCACTGGTGCCCACCACCAGCGGCCTTCCCTAATCCCTCCCTCTACTCTCTCCTTCTCCCACTTTTTTATTTCCCTCTCACATATTCACACATCTCACTCTCTCTCTCTCTTGACCACCACACCTGTGGCCTGCCATCACCACCGACACCACTAAAGTACCACCGAAGCCCCACCAACCCACCCACTTCTATTAGAGTCTCGGGTCTCCTCCTCCACGCTAGATTTGAAATAGATCCAGATCTATTTCCGACTCGACTCGACTCGACTCGTTAAAATTGTTATTTAATTCTAAAATAATTGGGTGTGTGTTTATAACATTTTGTATTTTTTGTGAATTGTGAATGGAATTTTTAGTGTATTTTGTGAATTATGAATGGAATTATTGGTGTATTTTGTGAATTGGGAATAGATTTTTTTAATTTGTTGTTGCATATTTACGTTGCTTGTTATGTGGAGTGGAACTGAAAAATGGAAATTGATCCATTGAAGTTATTTGCTTTCATTCATGGAAATTGGAAAGAGCACTGGCTATTTAATTCGGTAGATAGTGCACTAAGTTTTTCTCTTGACAATTTTATGTCATACAATATGCTACATAAGGTTACTAATTTAGACTTTAGAGTTGACATAATTTTTTTTTAAATTGGCATACCAAATAATGTGGCATATTCAAATTTATATCTTATCTTATGTTTATAAGACAATCACATCTTTATTTATACGAGATTAAAAATTAAAATGTTTAGTATAATTACTTTTAAAATTAAGTTATGAAGTTTAAGCCATTTAAAATATTAGACTTAAAATTAATAAAAAAAGTTAGAATTTAAACAAATTTTAGTAAAACATGATTATAATCAACTTTATTTGTTGCCTAATAAAATTGTAAGTTTACAAAAAAGTAAGTGTTATATGCATTAAGTAACACATTTTAATTATGACTAAACAATTTTTTAATAACTCTTTACCAAGATTAGATAGATTGAATATATGGTTTGACTTTCAAATGTTAGCTTGTCAAATATTTTAAGTTACATAATTAATGTATTAATTATATAATGGATATGGAAATTGTTGAAAATTTTTGGAATTGAAAATTGTTTATGTATGTTTTGTGATTGTTGGAAGTAGAAATTATTTTATGTATGTTTTGTGATTATTGGAAATGAAAATTGTTGAAAATTGCTGGAAATGGAAATTGTTTATTTATGTTTTGTGATTGTTAGAAATGGAAATTGTTTTATGTATGTTTTGTGATTATTGGAAATGGAAGTTGTTGAAAATTGTTGGAAATGGAAATTGTTTATATATGTTTTGTGATTTTTGGAAATGGAAATTGTTTTATGTATGTTTTGTCATTATTGAAAATGGAAATTGTTGAAAATAGTTGGAAATGGAATTTGTTTATGTATGTTTTGTGATTCTTGGAAATGGAAATTATTTTATGTATGTTTTGTAATGTTTGAAACTTTGAATCGAAATTGTTCAAAATTGTTAGGAATGGAATTGTTAGAGATGGAAACTGTTTATGTATATTTTGTGATTGTTAAAAATGGAAATTGCTTATGTATGTTTTATGTAATTAGGTATGTTGAATAATTGAACTGTTATTTTTTGACTTATGGTGAATTATATTCGATGAAATTGAATTGTGTATGATGTAATCATACAAAATGAGTTATATTATATAAGATGGACATGCATATTGTGTAATGAAATTATGTGTTTTTTGTGATGTTTGATATATGCATTCATTTATTTTTACAGATAAATGGAAGGAAGTTCAAGTACTCTTGATCAAACTACTTCAGGAAGAAACGATAATCCAACTTGAGCTCATACTGCATTGGTTCCTAGTATGAGGAACCATACTATTTGCTTATTTGTAACAAGCATTTGAAAGGTGGAGGAATCACCTGATTAAAGAAGCAATTAGCTGGGGGTTAAAGGAGATGTGAAACCCTAAAAAAATGTAAGCCATGATGTGAAGTGGAAAATGAAAACATTTTTTGAAGAATACCAACATGATTATGGAAATGTTAAAGCTGGTAGTGGTAGTGGTAGTGTTCCATCCCAGGCCCAAGAAGAAGTGAATGTTACACCTTAAACTGATGTGAGGAAAAGAAGAAGGCAGTTGACTAGTTTTTTTGCACCACGAACAACTCCTAGAGCCCAACCTTTAATTCGTAGTGCAATGCAATCAAGAGATATGGCTCACAATGTCAATGGCAGTAGCTAGATAGTGGTATAATACAGGTTCATCATTCAATGATTCTCGATCTTAGTATTATTAACCTATGGTGGATGTAATAGCCTCTTACAATTCGAGATACAAAGCTCCTTCTATTGATAACTTAAGAGGTAAACTTTTAAGCTGCTCAGTTTTTGAAATTAAAAGTTATTTGGCTGAAAGAAAAGTGAATTAGGCTACTTTTAGGTGTTCAATCATGTATGATGGTTGGACAAATAGGAGACTGCAAATGTCCCAATGTTTTTGAAGGCTATTGATGCATCTGGCCTTATTAGAAATAATGATACTTTATTTAAGATATTTGATGAAGTTGTGAATGAAATAGGGCTAGAAAACATTATTCAGTTCATTACTAACAATGATGCTGCTTATAAAGCGACAGGAAGAAGGTTACAGAATAGGTATAATTCTTTTTTTGGAATCCTTATGCTGCACATTGCATTGATCTAATGCTGGAGAATATAGCAGATCCTAAGTATTTTTGTATTATTGATGAGACTATGCAGAAAGATAAAAAGGTGACAAAGTTTATTTATAATCGTGTATGGGTGTTGAATTTAATGAGAAAGAAATTTACCAATGGTAAAATTTTGTGTCATCCTAGTGTGACAAGATTTGCAATGAATTTGTTATCACTTCAGTGTTTTGTTTCGATGAAGAAAGAGTTAAGACAAATGTTTATAAGTGATAAGTGGGTTGCATCTCGATATGCTAGGTCTAATGCTGGATTGGAGGTTTTCACCATTATACTGCAAGATAGATAATTTTGGTCTCAATGTCAATTTTTTATCTGAGTTTGTGAGCCTTTGGTGAGGGTGCTTCACTTAGTTGATAGTGAAGAAAAGCCAACAATGGGTTTTTTTTATGCCATAGAATGGGCGAAGGAAGCAATTAAGGCTAATCTGAAAAATAGGCCTTCTTTGTACACATCATATCTTGCAATCATCAATGAAAAATGGGAAAGGCAACTTTCTTCTCCGTTATTTACAGCTGGGGTGTTTTAGAATCCTAAAGTATATTTCAAACCAGATTTTACAAAGAAAGCTGAAGTTAGTAGAGGAATGTTATTCACTGTTATAGCAATTGTTGGCCATGAATTGATGTAGGATCTCTTAAGGTCACAAATAGAACTTTATAAGCTGCCATTCTGGGGATTTTGGATTGCTGATTGCTATTTGGCACTTTCTCCAAGTATTAAATGTTTCCTTTTTCTTATTTTTTAAAAATTAATTATCACTTTATTTTGTTTGTAATGCTAGTTTTGTTATTTTACGACTTACAATTTCTTGGCAGGATCAAGTCGAAAGTGGTGTTCCAAAATTGCGAAGGTTTACAATTCAGATTTTAAGTCAATGTGTGAGTGCAATAGGTTGTGAATAGAACTGAAGCACATTTGAATTAATCTATTTCAAGAAAAGGAATAGATTGGAGCACAAGAGATTGAATTATTTGGTATTCGTTTATTACAATTTAAATCTTCGGGAAAGGAATGTTATTATCATTATTAATTTTGATATAATTTTTTTATAATTTTCTAATAATTAAATTTTATTGTTTACTAGGAGTTTTAACAGCATAAGTAGTTCAACATATCCAATTTCTATTAATAATATTGATCTTTTAGTGGAATAGGTTTCTGAGGAACTGGATTTGATAGATGTGATTGACTTAGAAGATAATCTTAGTTAGGAAAGTATTGACATGTCATTTGGTGCATTGAATTTGAATGATGATGATGAGGAGGTTCTTTTCAATGATAAGGATTTTGTATCAAATGATAATTGAAGTCAGTGTGGTTATAGTGGGTATCCTCCATTATACGATTGAATGAAGTTCTAAGTTTTTGTTTTTCCTCTTCTTTTAATTTTATTTATATTTGATGTATATGTTAAATTCTATATACGTAATGTAATTGTAAATGTTTTTGTTACAGATTTCACTTCTACTTGGTTGGTTCCTCATCACGAGCTCTTGTCATAAATTGTGACAGTTTGAGAGATAAGGATATTTATTATTCTTTTTATTGGATGTTTTCATGTAATTATTATTTATTATATGATGAAATTGTAATATTTTAAATACTTTGCATTGTTTTTAATTTTATATTTGTATGGTGATAATTTTCTTTTTTCATATTAATTGTGGTTATTATTTATATATGAAATATCTGAAAATTATTGTTATTTTATATTAATTGTGGTTATTATTTATTATTATGATTTTTGGAAACATGATTGATGTAAACTTATAAAGTTTACAGTACAAATGTACAATATGACAATGGACTATTTTGCAATTTCTAAAAAAATTCAGGGACTATTTCATAAATTTAAAAAATTACTCGAAACAGTATCTAGTATTGATTAGTACCAGTATAGTACCGTACTAGAATCCAATCCGGTATTAGGTCAGGTACGGTATTCGTAACATTGCTTCCTACACAATCTTTGCAATGTCCTTTATGATTTTTGGATCAAATTGTATAGGATCTTCATGAGGAGACCTAGTCACTGTCATGAAAAAACACTATCAAACATAAGAAGATCAAGAAAAATATAAAAATTAATTATAAACAAATATATATACAAAACACCAATTAATATCAAATACAAAACTATATCAACTTCACCCCCAACAATGATACTATAATTCTTGATTCATGCCGAACACACCAAAAAATATAACTTAACTCTACACAACTAAACTTGTAGTAGTGGTGAGAAAGGATTGTATCCATAAAGAATGTGTGACCAGCTTTTATAGTGAACAAATCAATGTATAAGATTAAAGGAATACTATAGATTAGGAAAACATATTAATCTAAGCAATAACTACACAAGTTCGGATCATTTAACTTATGTTATATTATCACTAATGATACACGACCATTAGTTTACCACATATGAATCAAATTTGCAACAATTATGTATTGCAATTATGATTATGGAAATGAATCCATACATGAATAATTTAGCAAGCCACCAAAAAATATAACTTAACTTTACACAACTAAACTTGTAGTAGTGGTGAGAAAGGATTGTATCCATACAGAATGTGTGACCAACTTTTGTAGTGAACAAATCAGTGTATAAGATTAAAGGAATATTATAGATTAGGAAAACATATTAATCTAAGCAATAACTACATAAGTTCGGATCATTTAACTTATGTTATATTATCATTAATGACACACGATCATTAGTTTACCACATATGAATCAAATTTACAACAATTACGTATTGCAATTATGATTTTGGCAATGAATCCATACATGAATAATTTAGCAAGCGTATCTAATTGTTCATACATAAATCACAAACTTTGAACATATAATAACGCAATCAATCACAAAAGAGTTGAGAACAACATTACTAAGATTAATCAATGCCCAAGCATGTTAACCAGCTTCGATATCTCCTTTAAAATGGGAAGAATAAGATTAGATGCTTATAACCCTCAAAAAGGAAAGGAATCTATGCCCCTTTTTGTCTCTAATCTACACATTCCTTGATTGATCTTTTAATTGCCCTTTTATATTGCAAAATTTGGGCTACGTGATTATACACTATTAGCTACAAAGCTGTGTAGGTGACTGTGTATGTCATTTTTCCAAAAATCTCGTAGTTATACATTTATAGTGGTTACATAGGCAAGATATATGGTTGTTTATCTCTCTTACATGGCTATGTAGGTCCCCACACGGGCATGTAGGTCACATACATGATTGAAATAGTGTCTTTGAGTTTGTATATGCTTTTATTGACTTACTCGATCCTATACTTGGCCGTGTAAGTCACATGCGTATGCGTGTGCACTTCTATATAGACGTATAAATCATAGTGACTCTAATTTTTCCATTCTTTGTCCCATTTTCATCATATACTCATCTCCTTTTTGCTTTGTGAAGAAATAAGACCGAACATTAGTAGAACTACACCAAGGATGTGAATTTGACTCATTTTGGTTTTTTTCCTCTCCAAATTGTAACTAAAACAAAATATGAATCAAAATAAGTATCTTAGATGTAATTTAAAAATCAATCACTAAACATCAGGAAATAAATAAACCATCAATAAAACAATTATCATAGAATAATATTTTAGAGGAACATTATGAATATTGATTTGAATTGGAATTTGCTTCTACTTAAGCTTTTCTAACATTTTTTTGGTTTCTAATGCTGAAAAAGATAGGCTTTTCATTGAAATTCTAAGGACCAAATTCAAAAATATCTTAAGAATATGTTTTTATCAAATTTAAAGAGGAATATGTTTTCTTCTTTGTGAATCACCTCCATCAATCCCATTTTCTTCTGGTGAAATATGTCCTATTATTTCATCTAAAGAAAAGTTGGGTTTTATCTAGAAAGAATTCAAACAAAAAAGAAGACCACTTGTTTTCACCTTCTCTAAGTACTTCCATTAGTAAAGTAACAATGCAGTTACCATTAATATGACTTGAAGAATAATAATAAAGCTTCTCAGAAGGAGCAGAGTAACCAATAACTCGGCACCAATTTAGAATATTTTAATGGCTAAGGGTAGGAGAATCAAGTTAAAGAGGTTGAGATGGAGATGTATATTAAGTAAAAGGAGTAGTTAGTTGAAAGGAAAGAGATGAAGATGTTGGCTGAGAAAGTTAAGGTAAAATTGATGAGGAAATATGGGGATGCTTTAAAAATATAGGGGAATCAAAATGATAAAGAGATAGGTGGAGTGGAAAGATGGTTATGATAAGAGGGGAGAAGTGGGAAGTGGGTAGAGTTAAGAACCTCTATCTAGTTGCAATATAAGTGGAGAAAGGACATTATACTAAAAGAAGAAAAAGAATAACTAAACAACTAAGAATTTTAAAATTAGTTCCTTAAATAGTAAGTACGTGTAGGTAGGAAAGTTCTTTTAATAGAAAGAGAAGAATAAGAGAGTGATTTAACTTGGAGGGAAACAATCAAGTTAAGCTCCTGCAAAAACTGCAATGAATGTAAAGAGTAAGATTCTAGTATCTCCTACAACCTAAAATGAAAGGAGAAAACTACATATGCAATATGGGAATAACTAGAGGGAGTTAGAACACAAATAAAGCCAAATAAAAGGACCAAAAAAAGTATTTTTAATTTATTAATATAATTGTTAAAATTTTTACAATTACTACCTAAAATTAGTGAATTAGATTGATTCAACTCAAATAAAATCCAAATATCAAAATTTTCCTACTTGTGACATTTTATTGTTCACAACTTGATTTTCTATCTTCTCCTTTACGAAGTTCACGTAATTTAGATGTACTTTTCTCAAAGAAACTCTTTAAAGTACCCTCTCTATTTATGTGAGAAATGGTGGTATTAGCCACCTTAGTTGCTTTTTCTTTCTTCTAATAAAAAATTGCTTCTAATATTCAATTACAGAAATTGTTACAAGTTTGTTTCTTTTTATAAAAGAACTTCCTTATTATATTTAATATTTAATATTTAATATTTATATTTCATTTGTTTATCTATTTCAAATTATATAAAAGGTAAAATAAACAACAATGTACTAAAGCTTTTTAAACTTTTATTTTAGTGTACAACCTTCTAAAGTTTTCAATTAAGCATCCACATTTTTAATAATTGAATAAGAATGGGTTGTACTAACATCATGTTAATGTAACTAATGGATCATGTAAACAATTAACATTTAGAGGGGCTATATAACTTATTTTTCCCTTATGATTTTTATTACCTAACAAGTTACCACTTTTTGAATATAAATTCACCAATATGTTTATCACAAGAGGCTAAAAATTATGATGAGAAAAATGAAGAGCCATATAACTCCTTTAAATGTTAGTCTTTATATACTTAGCCACATCAACAAAATATTAATAGAGACAATCTTTAAATTGATTTGTTTGAATTTTAAAAGTTTGGACAATGAAAAATTTAAAAGTTTGCACACTGAAATGAAAAAAAATCTAAAAAAGATTGACACTTTGTAATTTGTTATTGATTGAATATATTTATAAGTGCACATAATTGATTCTTGCAAGTTATAAAATTTGGAGTATTCAAAAATATCAATCTCACAAGGAATATAACTACTAAATTTTACTAACATTAGTCAAATAATCAAACTAAATAAAAATAAGAATTTATGAAAGAAATTAAAATTTTAAACTAATGAAAGCAAGATAATTAAAGAAAAAAAAGAGTCAAGATAATAAAATGCCAGGACTTCGAGGTTAACTTATTATGAATTCCAATTATAAAAAAAATTTATTATCAAGGTTGAAATAACAACTAACCTAAATTATCTATACCCTCTATTAGGAATATTCTATTAAGAAATCACCTCCCCTCGATGCACAACACCTAATTAACTTTAATAAGCATAATTAATGAATTAGTTATCACCTTTTTCTCTAAGATACCTATGTCTTTAGATCTAGATGTTTATTATCTTAGTGCACATATTATACTTCCCTCCTCCATTCTTTTATACAATTCTAAAGATTGAATCTATGATGATTACGCATAAATCCAACAGTTAAGATCAAAGAGAATAAATTCAATAAAAGTAATAATTAATCATAATTAATTAAAATATTCAATATAAACTACATCCTTAACCCTAACTGGGCACTTAGTTCTTAAACATGATGGAAATAAAACAAAAGCAAAGTAATCTTATTATAAAATAAAAATGAAAGAAAAGATAAAACATTATAAACCACTTGAATCCAAGTTAAAGTTGATCTCCTTCTAATCCTTTCTCTAAATCTTTCCTTAATGTTAAGGATATCTAAAAATTTGAACTAATAAGAAGCATTTGTCAAGAGCCTGTCACTAACTCTCTCCCTCTTCAAAAATTTTCCTTTAATGGATCCTAATAAGAGGTTTTATAGCTAGGGTTACATAATATAGTCTTAATTTTGGTTAAATTTATGTTTTTATGTATCCTTAAATTACATGTTACAAGTTTAACTTTGGATAAGTTTCCACATTGGCACTAATTAGCTTTTGAATTATTTACGCATACAAACATTAATGAGTCTAACTAGTCATAAGTACCACTTTAAAACACTAGTTTGCTTCTACTCTTTAGAATTGTCTGTTCACTAAAAAATCGATGCCTGTTTCATTTGTAATACTAACACCAATTACATCATATTTTTAGATTCTCTAGTGTTCTTAATTTTTTGAAATCTTCGAGCTTACATTGATCTTCGATGCCTTCTATCAAGTTTCTTTTTTTTGTTCATATTGTTAGCTTCCAATTAAATTTGATGTCTTCTTAACTAGATAATTGTGGAGAATAATGCACTCAAATATCATATTTTGCCTTAAATAATCACTACAAGAAAAAGAAAATAATCATAAAATCGTAAAATTAATATAAAACATGCCAAACAAATACTAAATTACAAACTAATTTAGACCTTAGTAACATACACAATTTAGCCTTATCAAATTCCCCTATGCTTGAATCACTCAAAAATTGATAACATAAAAACTAATTAAATAAACTAACTATAATAAGAAACAATTCCTCATAATTTAACTTTATGAGGAAAAAATATGTAGTGTCAGAAGCTCTCATCTCTCTCTATAATGTCTCCATTATAACGCTACTTCCCTCAACCTTTATCTGTGAGCTTCTTATATAGCCTCCCTCACACATTTGCTTGCTCTCCTCTTCTACACCTTTCTGGCTTGCTTAACTATTCCTTTGATTTCCTTCTTTCCTGTTTACCTTGTTCTTTATACCTCAAATTCTAGTTTCCTACCTAGCTTTATTTCATTCCATTTTTTAGCAATGAATTTTCAAATACTTCTCTCTATAAGGATGTTCCTTTCCCTCTTTAGACATGTCAACTTACCAAATTAAAAAAAGTCAAAAAGTTCCCTTTACTTTGACTTTCCTACCCTTACCTTCTTATTCTTCCTCTTCCTTTTCTACTAGCCTTTCTAATAATGGTGAGCTTCTAGTCCAGCTATATGCTTCTTCTCTTAACCCTCGATTGAGTTGAAAGCAAGTTATAGGTTATTAAACTGTCCAATCTTTGGACTTCTATCCTTTAAAGTCTGAAGATGGACGTATTCTGGTTATGCCTGAGTTGGAGTTGCTTAAGGAAGGAGCTCAAAGTTGGGAAGCATCGTTGGTAGGTATCTTCATAAGACGTAGGCCTTTTTTATTGATCATAATAGCTAGGCACCAAACAATAGAATGGTAGAGGCATCTCATTCTCTTCGCTTAATGCTCCCATGCTCTTCTCTTCATTTACTTCTCCCATGCATAAGCCAAACAGGTTATTATGGATGAACCCTAGAACCTCTATTATCTCCCTTTATTCCTATAAAGTTGGAAACTAAATGTTAATCTTGAGAAGGTGAAATAAGAAACGTTACCATTGGGTTAATTTTCACAATGTCCCCTTAAAATATTAGATAACTAAGGGATGTCATGTTAAAATATTAAACAACTAAGGGTTTAAGCATGCTAGCTAATTAACTGGGAAAACCTATTTACATGAAATAAAAAATACAACCTTTAAGAAGAAGATAGGTTTTACAAGATTATGTATCAATGTAGAACTCTCTAAAGATCTCATAGATAATGTCCCTCTTATAAAACTTAGTTTTGATAACTCTTTTATGATGACTCTATAGGGTGACTTATCATTGGATACCTTCACTCAATGTTTATGGAAAAGAATGGACAACATCGGGAAAGGTATTTAAGAAGGGGAATTATGTATAACTAATGGAAATAGAGGATCTAAAGAGATTGGAAGATGGAAGTATCAATCAATAAGCACCCTTGCAAGGAGATGAACCTCTAATAAGTACTAAACAACCTAGGGGCAGGCCTGAGGAAGGGGTTAGTGATAGTTTAGAACTCCTAGAAAGCATTATGGTTAAAGTTTCTAGGGACTTGAATATAGGAGCACTAGGAATTGATCAAAGAAATTCCTCGCAAGATTAAGCTTTGAATAATCAAACTGACTCTTCTATAAAGAAAATAACTAATAAACCTAATAAGGAGAATATCAAAAAGTGAATAGTAAGAATCAGTAAGGAAGAATGGATGTAGGGGATTAACCAAATGACCTTCACAGTATGGAATATTAAATGATTAAACTACCTAAGAAAGTATCAAGTTTTTAGGGATTATTTTTAGAGAAAAATAACTTAATCTTGGTATTTTGGAAACAAAAATAAGGCAAGAAAGAATGGAGAAGATAAGATGCTTACAACGCTTAACTAATGTCAGGAATGACTATTAATCACACTTAAATCTTCAATATTATCCCATATAATTGTTTCTGTCTACAATGACAAGCCATGAACATAAAAAATAAAATGCATAAAAAAGATTGGAACATTGTAATGCGTTGCTTTCACCAGTATATCTGATAATCACCACTTCATCATATAGAAAAAATGTTAACTTCTATGATAATTCTTGAGAATTTGGGGTATTTTGGATAGTAATAGTGCTATCACCAATGAAAATTATCATCATTTGGCCATTATATTAACTACACTTGGCCAATGTTAGGAATGATGACCAATCATAGTTAAACCTCCAATATTGACTCATATAAGGGTTTCTTTCTATAACAAGGAACCTTGACTATTAGGAATAATACAATACTTTCAAATACATTTCCATAAGAATATTGCTACAAATGTAATGGTATGTATCAAACTTTATAGGAGAGGCAGTAGACAAAAAAATATTTTATAAAAGAAGATAAATACATAGGTATATATCCCTTTCCCTTCTTCTATGTCTCAATATTTCTCTCTTACAAAAAGGATACATCTCAGTAATTCTCTATTCCAAAGAGGATATAATGGACAGACAAAAATATTGAGTAAAGGAATGAACTTTGGTGAGTTTATGTTTCTAATCATAACCATGGTTTTAATGAAGAACATAAACTCACCAAACATCCATTCATTAGTTCAATCATTTAACATCATAACTTAGCTCATGAATGACAACATGGCATGTCTCTTATATGAGTGCCTACTAATGTTTAAACTATACTAGACAATTGTATAAATAATAGTATTTAACAAAACTTTAATGGAAATAGTTTTATGCCAATTTGTGTACTTCACATTTCCAATTCAAATTTTTAAACAAGAACACAATTGACCATATGTTCATACGTTAAACATGAGATTTCAGATAAGCATACTTTCTTCTTCTTATCCACAAATTTTAAGACTCCATTACTTGGAGAATCCTATTATAATCAATTTGTTCTTTATCTTTCTAACAATTATATAATATATACTACAATATTGTATAAAAGGTTACTAAAATTCGTTCCATTACTAACGCTTCAAAATTTCAATAAACTCGACTATTATGGATGCAATATTTGCACCTTCCAATAGTTGTAAATTTCTTATCAATAATTTATGAAAATATAAGAATTTTTTATTATCCATATTGGAATATAATTATAATTTGTAGTTTTATAAAAAAGAAGAAATCAACAATTTATCTCATGAGGCAGATAGAGAATTTATTTTTCTTTGATTTATTTTAATCAAGACATACATTTAATAAATACTCATATAATGAATTCTTTCTCTATTCACACGCTTTGAACATCAAGAATATATAAATACTCAATAATTTGGAACATTGTATGCCTCATCTAATCGTTTTCACTAATACGTCCGACAATCAGCATTTTATCATGTTTAGGGCCATATCTATAAGAATAGATAAAAAAGTTAACATTTAGGCATTCTTAAGTAATTATATCCTATGGAAACAAAATTTTTTTAAAAACAATAGTGGTTAAAATATATTCCTATATTGTAAATTTCTAAAGAGACATATTACACAACCGAAAATAATGAGTAATAATAGAAGGAACTTTGGTGGGTATATATTCCTTTTGCCACTATGATTGTTTTAGTCATAAAATTATATTGCCAAAGTTGCTTTTCTGTTATCTAAATATTATTCCATTTTAGAAGGGACACTATCGATGGATAAATATTGAAATTAGGAGGAAGGAACTTTGGTGTGTATATATTTTATCATAAACATAGTTCAGATTCGAAATTTACGCAACCAAATTTCCCTTCTCCTTGACCTCAATATTTGTCTATTTTCCCAGTCACTCACTTCTATACAAATTTATTTGTATTTATTAATCTTAGTCTTTATTTAAGAAACCATGCATAGATAAAAAATTAAGGAATGGGTAGTTGAAAATTTAATGCATATATATTCCTTACCATAATCATAGTTTTGATCAAGAATTTACACAACTAAAATTTCACTCCCATTATCTCAATATTTGTCTATTTACCTATTTCTTGCTACAATATGCTATAATACTATGATTTTTTGTGTGGAAAAAGGGGAAAAAGGTGAAAAGGAAGAACACAAAGAATGATCCAAGTAAGGGCTTATGCATGTACATTGTGGATAGATACAATATTAAAGTAATAGGATAAAGAGCTTTGGAGGGTCTTAATGAGTTTTTTACTTGTGTATTTTATAATGGGTAGTGATAGTAGTGTTTTGTATGATGTTTTAGGGTTTAATTTGTTATGCATTTTGTGTTAAATTGAGTGTTGAGCAGGCATTTAGGGTTTAATTAGATTAGTTTTTGTGTTTAAGTATTTTATTGGGTTAGTCTAAATCTTTGAGCTTAAATTGTATATTTTTAAGGTACCTTGATGTGTGTGCTAGTGTTGTAGGGTAAACAGGAAAGAACAGTGAAGATTTGAAGAGTTTCGGGCTAAAAGACATAGGCCATGATTGTGCACAGTGGCCACGATCGAGATAGAAGAGGAGGAGTTAGTAGTAGCCAGGCCATAATCGTACATCACGGGCCACAATCGTGACAAAGAGCATCAAGTCAGGCCACGATCGTGTACATCCAGGCCACGATCGTAACAGAAAGATTAAACACCACGATCATGCCCTACGTCGAGCTGACAGAAAAACTCTAATTTTGGGTAATTTTTTTGGACCGTTTCGACCCCAAGTTTGACCTAGGGCTGCTACAGAATAAATAGAACAATAGCTAGTAGCCGCTGGAGTCATTAGAGAGTGAAGAGAGTCATGCCAAAAGAGCAAAATTATGTCAAATCCGAGAGAGACCTAGAGAGAGATCAAGAGATTGAGGAAGGAGACGAAGGAAGAGAAACACGGAGACGTGCTAGACACGAAGTACCTCCCCGAATAGATGGTTTCCTATCGTCTCCGCTTCGAGATTTCATTCCCGACAGTATTTCCATTTATTTCAGTTTTATTTATGTATAAAATTGAAATAGGTGTTAAGATTCATTGTGTGAATGTTGAGATTACATTTATATTCATTTTCAATTTTTGATTATTGAGATTAATAACATTTATTCGATTGTGTTTTCTTATTGAGTTGATTGTGATTTCAATTATGTCCTTAATAATTCGGCAACAAACTGAGAGGGTGAGCCAGGTAAAAATCATCAATTTGGGCTAATGAGAGTAAGGTGAATCAATAGGTAGAGAATTGAGTCAACCCGGTAGAGTCGTGTAACAAGAGATTGACCATAGATTCCTAGTAGGTTAATAGGAAATTTTAGAATTAATTTAGGTTTTGGGCCAATTGCAGATTGAGAGATCACAATTCCCATAATTTGAATTAGGGATTACTAATTAGGGTTAAGAATTATAACTCGAGAGAGAGTAATTCACCCTAGGACCGCCTAGACCCCTTAACTCAATAATTACATAATTGGTTAGGTTTTCTTAATTTTAAATTAAAATCCCCTTTCTCTCCCTTGGTAATTTTTAGGTCCATTTTAGGTTGGGCTATGATTTTGCTATTTTGTTGACTCTCTAGCATTTTAATTTCTCATATTGATTATTGATTGATTTAATTTCTGCATTAGTTGTTTAATTAGGGTAATTACAAACTTAGCTGCCTTTAGATTTTAGGACTAGTTCTCTTCCTCGTGAGATCGACACTTTAGGTACTGCGCGAACAACCCGTGCACTTGCGGTAATTACCAATGTTATAATTAGTAAAACTTAGCGTGTGTAACCTTGAGCGAACAAGTTTTTGGCGCCGTTGCCAGGGAAGGAAATTTAGTTCTTTAGTCTAAGGCTTTTCCACTAACTTTTGTTTTTATTAAAAAATTGGGACGTAAAGTAAAGACACATAGAGACATCTTAGAATGGGATATCTGAAGAGTTGAATGCTGAATAATGATGGAAGATAGATATTATAAGGAGCAAGAGAATTTTAAGAATTACAATGAGTCGTAGTATGGTTGGAGAAATAACTACCCTTATTAGATCATATACATTTTGGGGTGGCAGAACCACCCAGATTTTTATTGGTCTAACAATGCAAGTACTCACATGGGATACCAAGATTTATTTGAATTTCAACACGACAAATGCAGTTCATGGGATTCCAAATTGAACATGATCTTAGATAAGCTCACAAAAGTGGAATAAGGGCAGAAGAGATTAGAAGAGCAAATTGATCAAGTGACGAAAAATCATACCGCTTTTATTCATAACTTGGAGATTCAACTAAGGCAGCTTTCCCGTGAATTTTGTAAGAAAAGTGTGGAAGAATTTTTAAAAAAAATGGAATTACAACAACTAGAGCAATACGAGGCTATCACACTTAGGAATAGGGTAGAGCTAGAAGAACCAGAGGAAGACCATACTGAATCCCAATTCGTTGGAAACTAAAAGAAGATGGAAGTGTATGAGCAAAAGAATTCCAACCCTCTCTATTATTCACCAGTCCTGGATATGCCACATGTGAAAATTGAAAATTCTTGGGTAAATGTCCATTCAAAGAACCCTATCCTTTGGATTGATCATGATGAAGAGACATTCCACATGAATGATGAATTTAAGAATCCGAAGGTTAGTAGCTCATTCAAGATAATTGATGTGTTCAAATCTTATGATGAACAAGAGGACGATGAACAGACGACAACAGACATCGAGTTTGAAGAAGCAATAAAGGTCTCTATTCATGAAGTGGAAGAAACAAAGGAGACGAAGGTGATGAAGGAAGAAGGAGATCAATTCACCTTCGTACAAAACAAATTATTAGATTCGATGGAAGATTCAGGGAGTTTCGTTATTCCCTATTTTACTGACAGTCTGTTAGTGAAAAGGACATTACTGAAATTAATTGGTTTTCATAATTTCATCAATATTGTCCTTTTGATCATCTTACAATTTGTAGCTTACTCATGTGCTACAAAATTGATGTTGAACAAAAAGGGTGGAAGCAAGCCACTCATAATTGATCCTGACTGAGTTTTAAAGGATGATGGTCAAGCTAATGACCATAAATTAGCACGTTTAGTAATAGGTTTAAATTGTTGCGTAGTTAGGTTTGTTGTAAATTCTTAAATAAGTCGTGAATAATTTGGAACGGTTTGGAGTGCTATCAAATTGATTTGGTCTCAACACTATAGCCATCACCATCTTTTTCACCATAAACGATTTTAGATTGTAACCCTTTTCGTTTCATTTTATGTTAGTATTTTCTTCTTATGTTTTTTTGTATATTTTGTTTATTTTTCTCGGGGGTGTGCTCGTTTCTCACATTGAGGACAATGTGTTGTTCAAGTATAGGGAGGGATTCTGTGTTTTTCTTTTGTATATGAATTTTGCATATTGTATGATAGTAGTAGGTTACATTGTGTGAAGTGTGTGAATGTGTCAATGGCTTAGATTGAGTTAATTTTATTTAATTTTGGGACATAGTCTATTAGGTTATGAGCAATCATTGGCCTGCGAAATTAGTGAATTAGGGGACTTTTGGATAATTATATAGCCTAAGTAGGACTTAGTGAAAATTTAAGACCCGATAGATTGTTGCATTCATTCATAATTTGAGGCCTTTTAGGTTAAATAGCTCAACTAGTATTTTTCATGGAAACGAATAGCTACAAGCAACAAGATAGGTAATAAAAAAAGTTTAATTCAATAAATCACTATTCTGCTGACCTTCAGGTTATGAGTAGAGCTAGTAGCCAGTTGAAAACGTGATGTAGCTGAGTAACCGGATTAACACGCATTACAAATATGTGCCTTCGTGTAAAAAGGCTATAATGACATTTCAAACAAGTTATTAACAATTGACTTAGTCAAGTAACCGGATCGACAATCATCACAAATGTTTGCCTCCAAGTAAAAGGCTAAGTCCCGAAAAAAATTTGTGTTTAAATTTCTCATATTGATTATTGATTGATTTAATTTCTGCATTAGTTGTTTAATTAGGTTAATTGCGAACTTAGCTGCCTTTAGATTTAGGACTAGTTCTCTTCCTCGTAGGATCAACACCTTCGGTACTACGCAAACGTCCTGTGTGCTTGCGATAATTACCAAGGTTATAATTAGTAAAACTTAGAGCGGGTAATCTTAAGCGAACAATAGGATAATTAGCATATATAATGCTTTTCATAATAGGAAAATTAGATTATCACTTTAATTACCATATTTGAGAATGATAGGTTGAATAAAGTTGAAACCCATGCGCAAATCTTTAACCATATATTGTCATTCATAAATATGGTTTGAGAGTTATTATCATTAATTCCCTTCTCCCTTCCAAGTAAAATTGGCCCATCCATTATTGTTGGTCTAATCCATTGTCGTCATTATTTGACGTCATAAAGCGACCCATACATGACATCATAACACAACCTAGGTATAATTTGTTACCAATATTTAAACCATAACACGATTGACCATACAATCGTGTATTTTAAAATATTTTAAAAAAGTTTAACTAGATACATTTTTATGCATTGAAAGGACCCATCCTAGAGTTCCCCTTCTAGAATCCAAATAAAGCACTCCCGGTGACCCCATGGTAGACCCCACAGTAGCCCTCCAATTGATATCTAACTCAATCGAAGGGTTCGTGCAAAACCAGATCATTCAATTGTTAAAGAAAACCTTTCATACTTTTAAAATTAAAAGCGCGGAAAACAGTGGGAAAATTTTTTCAATCATTTTACTAAAATTTTCAGCAACATAATGACTGCATTTTGACCTTTCCAAAATTTTCAAAAACCTATATAACATAATTTAAAATACTTCTAATATTTCATACTCATCTCAACTTCTAAAATGAAACCTCAGGTTCATATCACCAGTAATCACAAACATATAATTCTCAATATTTTAAAAACGTTATTGAGGATTAAAGCCCTCGTAGTTCATTAAGTAAAAGATATTTACAATCCTACAAGCTTTTACAAGATCACACTTTTGAACCCTTTCCAAAATAATTCAAAACATATGACATGCATCGTAAAAAATAACACAAACATAGTAGCATACGACAATAGAACTAATCATGTGGCGAAGTCCCAATTACTGCAGCACCTATAGGTATACCTGGGTGAGCTAAACCAGCTCAGTGACTGTAATCAGTTTACTATAAAATTGAACTTTTCATAACAACATATCTACAATATACCCATATAATCATAAAGTTCATAGTAAAAACATTTACCATAACAATTTATTTGTGCATCATCAAATCTGGTAATAACATAACATTTAGTAAAATACAAAATTTCAATTTTTCTGAAATACTATTCCAAAATGATTTTCAACATTAAACTCATAATACACAAGTTTCTATTTTTCATTTTCCTTTTCCTTTTTCCTTAAATAATAAATAGTGGTGGCAATAAATTTTCTGAAAAAATTTTATACTGAAAATAAGTCAACCACCATAATTGGTACCATACAGTACCTCTTAAATCACTTTTAACATAAATAGTGGCAGAATTATTATTTTCATGACTTTCCTTACTCAATATAGCCCACCACTAGTTTCTTTACCATATAGTACACTAAGCATAAACTCACGAAGCTGGTCTTGCATCATGACTAGTTAACCACTATTTGTGGAGTTAGTTCTGTATCACTTACATGTAATAGGTTAACATTTATAGACCGATAATTACATAGTTGGTTCTGTATCGCTTATCTATAACAAGTCATGGAGCTAGTCTACATCGCTTACTCGTAAGAGGTTAACCGCTATAAATATACCAGTATAATAACATGCATAAAGCCTAGCAGTGTACTATAGGCAAAAGTAACTCTTACATTTAAGACTCATCTTATTTTCTAAATCAAGTATAGGAGGATTCATAATTGAATTATTTCAATGTAACTCCCAATCATACAAAATTTAGCTGTCAAATTAAAACTCATATATTGCTAAAGCATACACTTATATTAGCAATATTCACTTGTAATATCTTATTCATGTAAAACTCAACATAAATGTTCATTTCATGAAAACCATTTACATAAAATCTATTTAAAGAACACTCATATGTCATCAATTCTTTTGCAAGGAATTTAGTAATATAAAACAATTAAAATACACTCACAACTTCGCAAACTTATTGCTAAGAATACTCACTCATTCGATGCCTCTCCTTTACCTATGCAAAACGCATTTCACTTAGGCATTTATTTCTAAATTATGAAATAAGACATTAAAACTATAATTCGGTTTAACTAAATTTGATATTAGTATTTAATCGCTTAACACGTTCGCTAATCATATTTCTACTTGGTGCTGTGAGCTAACCTATTATTCTTTCTTTCCAAATCTAACTTCAAAAGTCACTTAAATACCATATTAACCCATTCTAACTTACGAATTTCTTCAAAACACAATCTCACCCTATTTAATTCACCATATCATAATCATGCATGATGAGTCACGGTTATGACCCATGTCCAAAATCCATACCTCCATTTGTTTCTCAATTTTCATATAGCAAATGTTCAAATTAGATTTTGAGGCCTTCTAGACATTTGTTTCCATATATCTCTAATTTCCAGATCATCCAAAAGAATGTCATTTCAACTTCTATATCATGAAACATATACCAAATATCACAAGCTACTTCAACACAAGGACAGTATCAGGTTACCTTTTTCGATCCCAATTTCCAATATTATTCATCTAGAATTAGGTTTAGGTTTCTCCTAAAGAATTTTGTTTCTATGTCTTAAGTTTTATCTACTATTTGAATCAAACAATTTGAGGTCTGTAGGCCAAGTTATGGCCAAAACAATGTGACTGGTTCAAAGTAACCTAAGACAGAATTCCACTAACATTCCTCTCTTGTCGTATTCAACTAATTCCATACAAAGAAACGTTGATCTTAAACACATCCATCTCACTCAAGAAAACCTATAAAAATTAGAAATTCAAGGTAGGAATCTTACCACATTTTCCTCCAATCTTTTGGGTATTTGTTGAACACCTTTACTTGATCAAGATCTCTTTAAATCTCCTTCAAAACCCATCAACAATGGAAGCCCTCTTCTTCCTCTCTCCTTGACTGACCTTCATACTTGCTTCTCTTCTTTTCACTTTTGTTTTTGGTCTCTCACATTTACTGTCTCTCAAACACTCACGGTTATGTTAAAGAATGAAGTTAAATGTCTTACTTTATGCTTTTTTTATACTCATTTAATGGATTGCACATGTCACCTTCATATTAGTTCTCTTCTAATGAATCATCCTTCTACCAAAACAAGTAAAATGACCAAATTGCCCTTTAATGAATACCAAAAAGACCAAATTGCCCTTTAATGTATTTAATTCACTAACTAACCGAATTAAATCCCAAAAATATTCCACAACTACCTTATCATCAAATTGACCATACGGTCAATTCTTATTGATTGGATGTTTTAAAAAATTTCAAATGGGTTTAAAATCCTCAATACCTATTATTTTCCAAAAAGGGCATTTTAGTCCAATAATTTTGGATTACTCGAATTTTATTCAACTAACCTCTGTTTTGACCTGTTTCAGTTCCTAGGGACTTCAATCCTAATTCGAGAGCTTTTCATTCTATTTCAAAATTATTCCATAACTTTTTTAGTTGTGTAGAAGAGTTTTCAGATTGAATTCAGAAATCACTATATGTCACCGAAGTCGTGCAGAGTTCATTAAAAAATGTCACCTATATCTCTAAAGCACATTTTGGGGCTTTTAAAACTCATTCAGACTCATTCTGTAACTTTTCAGAGTTTTCAAAAATTTTCTGAGAAATTTCCAGTCAAGTCCAGAATTATCTCTAGTCTATCCGTGATCTCCATTATAACCTCAATAATACATTTAAACACTTAAATTACTATAGTACACCATAAATAGAGCATACTCTATAAAATGCATGTACAGTACATTACACAATACAATTATTTAACTAGGATATTACATGCATGGTAATGTATAATCTGCGTATTTCACATTTCCGCTGCAATTTTCTAATTAAAAACATTGTTGATTGCATGACTGTGCATAAAATTGTATTAGACAAAACTTTTTATAAACATAATCTTACACAAAGTCATATACCAAATCGAGTACTTTACAACATCTCGTCAAATTTGCCATCAAGAATCCTATGTTCACCAAAAACTTTAATAGACACATTTTGCTTAAGATTAATCGTGTGAAGGTTTATTTAACCATCTTAAATAAAATATTTTTTGGACACAGTTTGCTGCACGGGCATTTACCAATCCATGTCCTTCACATTGATGCTTGGTTTTATTACGACTTATTCATGGTATTCCCATTTTGCATTGAAATTGTATCTTTTCTTAAATGTTTTATGGTATCTTCTATTTATATCTACGGTATTGAATATACTGAGTGTCAGTATAGTTTCTATTGACTTATAATAGTATTTCCATTTAGTCACAGTATTTCCTATTTAAAAGTATACGTGTTACTTATTTGTAATCAATAATGAATTTTTTTTACTTATTTGTAATAAATAATGAATTTTTTATACCTAGACATAGTATTTAGTAGATACAATACTAGTATAGTTTGTGTTCAGGTTGATTATGGTTTTATAGTCAGTATGGCTTTCTCACTTTTCATCAAAGGTAAAACTTATTTTGAATGAGTCCTAGTATCTTTAAGCTTTAAGTGTTGGTATTAAATATATTAAGTGTTGGTGCTGACTAGATATAGTACTAGAATAAGTTATATTGAGGTAAGGTAGGGTTTATACTCAGAGATGGTATTCCTTTTCTTTTTTGAAGTTGTTACTTATTTCAAATGCATGGTGAGAACTTTTGTTTATATAAGTGGTATTGAATTTCCTACGTGCTAGTATTGTTTTTATTAAGCCATTGTATTCTTTCCATTTAGTCCATTTTTTCCCATTAGACATGGTATTGAATAGAAGTGTATTAGAATAATTTGTATTGAGGTAGGGTAGGGTTTGTACTCAAAGATGGTATTCCCCTTTTTTTCTAAAGCTATAACTTACTTCAAGTACATGGCGTTAACTTTTATTTATACTTGTGGTATTGAATTTACCGTATGCTAATATAATTTGTATTAATCCAATGTATTCTTTCCATTTAGTTAAAAAAAATTTCCCAAAAGACATAGTATTGAATATATAGAGTCCTAGAATAGTTTGTATCAAGGTAGGGCATAGTTTGCACTCAAAGATGGTATTCTCATTTTTCACTAAAGATATTACTTATTTAAAATCCATGGCAATAACTTTTGTGTATATTGGTGGTATTAAATTTGCTATATGTTGATATAGTTTGAATTTACCCATGATATTCTTTTCATTCACTCAATATTTTTTACTTAAGGAATGGAATTGTACCCATTTATGATTAGTCCCAAAAAAATCATAATCCAAACTCATTAAAGGACTTTAGACCAATTACTTATTACAATATATTTTATAAAATCATCTCCATGTTGTTAGCTAACAGGATCAATGTATATTGTAGAGATAATGAAAATAATAAAAGGTAAAAATATCAAGAAAAAGAAAATGGAATATGAATGTAACATCATTATTTTTAGCACAATTTACATGTTTACCTTAAGCTAAAATATTCTTTATTTGTTTTTAATATAATTTACAATATCTTTATTATATTTCTATATATGATATAATGTGAAAACTGTTGATATAAACCTTCCACAGACTTCCGTCCTCTCACTTGGGTAAGAATGTCGTCCCCGTTCGAAGTTCCCGAAGCCACCATTCCTACAGTCTCCCAAACCACCTCCTCCCACCCGAGAGTTATCAGCCTGAAGACAGCTGACGGCGAGATCTTCCGGGTGGAATCTACGGTGGCAATGGAATTCGGGGCGGTGAAAGCGTTCTACGAGGATAACGAGACGGGATCGTGGGAAGACAACCTGGTGGTTCCGCTGCCAAACGTGGTGGCAGAGCCGCTGTCGCATGTAATAGAGTATTGCTCCAAGCAAGTTCAGTATCGCCAGGAAATGAAGTCGGACGCGGAGAGAGATGCTTTCAGCTCCGATTTCGTGAAACGTCACAGCAACGAGGAGTTGAAGGAGATGATAATGGTGGCCAATTACTTGAACGTAAAGGATTTGCTGGAGGTGCTTAACCAGGCAGTGGCTGATCGGATTGAGAACAAGAGCGTGGAGTATGTGAGGACTTTCTTTGGGATCCAAAACGATTTCACGCCCGAGGAGGAGGCCGGATTACGTCAGGAGAATGAATGGGCCTTTGAAGGAGTGGATCAGGACTGACTCATTGGTCGTTTTTGTTCTTTATTGTTTGGTGTACTAACTTATTTCTAGAACTGAAGTTACAAAGAAAGTAAATTACAGTGCCGATAGGTTGTATTTTGGTTATGGAATGTTAGAAAGGTTTAAGCTTTGGCTTCTTGTTCAATAGTCTCTGTCATTCCTTTCTTTGTGGATTTTGATTGATTCTTGGCATAATTCATGCAGTTATGTTTAGTTGTTTATCTTGAATTTGGGTCCTGAAATAGTAAGGGTTTTAAATTGGGAACAGTTTTGGTTGTCAAAGCCATTGTTGATTGTTTTGATTGTGTTTTCAATAACTGCAATCCCGCAATACCTACTGGCAGTTTTGGTGATCGGTGCAACCTATTGTGTTAGCATAAATTGGAATCTTAGCAATTCCGACCTTGTTCTCATTTAGGCCTACCATAAGAGAATAGTGTTTGGATCTGCTGAGTATCTATAACCCATAATTTGAAACCTTACTAAATTGTGATACGTGTCTATTATCGAAGTACAAGATCTGAGAATATAGTGATGCAGTATAGAAAATAAGGTTCTGAAGAGTAGGAAGCATATTGACTTCTCATGTTGACAGATTTCTCTACTTATTTTATTTCGATTGTGAATTGACTTGTTAATGATGATCTCCTGGCTCGTTGAATTGGGATCTGATTTCATTATAGTTTTTTTGGGTGTAGAATCCATATTTTATACGGTTCATGTACCCTCTGTAGCTTGGGACTTTATTGCAATTAGGAAGATAAAGAGTTTGGTTCATGCGCTTCAGTTGTTATAACTTTTCAGATTCAAACATGAATGACCTCAACAAGAATTGGTCTTCTGGATGAGTAGGGCAAGTGTGGATAGTTCAATGCAGGAAGTTAGCATGGGCTGCTTTTCTATTTTTCAGGAGTAGAATTCTGTCTGTTTCAGTGAAGGATAAAGTTGACAATTTCTTTAGGAAACAAAATGAAGGATGCAACTTTCTGTGATTATTTCATTTAGGTACTCTGGAGTTATAGAGCTATAGACAGGCTCGGACTGTTTCTCGTGAAATTCTTTTTTTCTATTTACTGCTTTTGATATGAGATAATGCAAAAAGTCGGTATTTTTATTTGTTGGACTAGCATGATTGTCAGTTTTTGCTGTTTGCTCTTCTCTGATGGATATGCAGTCTCTAAAACCACATTTCGGGTTTCTTCATGTATATCATGTCATTTTCAGGTTTTATAATCTTTCAGCGGTGAACATGCGTGTGTGCTATATGGAGCCAAGTCATTACTGCAATAGCGTGTCATGCTTGGACTCGATTATTTTTTCAATTGAATTGGGTTTATTGAAAATAATACATGAATGATTATGAATATGTTAGTAATGTTGCGGATGCCTTTGTGGGAAAAATTTACTCGCGATGCAAGAAAATGGCTGATAGGACAGCCATTAACGAGTCGGCTTTTATTTTGTTTTATTTGATTTTCTTTTATATTTTAGGATTTTTACAGATTATGTTTCCTATTGCTGTTGAGATTCTATTTTTAGACTTTATACCTAATTAAGAGTCCTAAGAGGCAAGCAAACTTTTATCAAGCAAAACACAGGCTCTAGGGAAAAAGAGATTGTTTTTCTCGTGTCTCGGCCTGTAATTAGATCCTATGCTAGAGAACATAACAACTTGGTATCGGGCTTGCCTATCCGTGACTCGAAAAGTCTAGTTAACAAATTAAAGGCTTTTATGCAGACTATGTTTGTGAGACAGTAGGCACTGGAAGAATAGATAGAGGAGCTCACACGTCATGTTTGTAGATCAGGACGGGAAAATAGTAATGGTTGAAACAATGGCAATCGAGGGAGCCGAAACTGTTTAAAGGAGAGAACAAATGGGCATGTCGAGGTCGGTTGGTACCGCGTTACTCCAAGTTTGAATTTTCGGCCTATAATGGGTCAGAAGACCACTTAATATGGTTAAGGAGGAACGAACATTTTTTCAAGAATCGACAAATTCAAGAGGGAGAAAATGTGGGATTGGCAACCTTCTACTTGATGGGGGAAGCACGGTTGTGATTTTATTGGTTAAAGCAGGACGATTTGGAATTAGAATGGGAAGGATTTAATGAACATTGTCGTGTAAAGTACAGACCACTTATGAGTAATAATCCTTTAGGCTATGTTTGGTTGAGGGATTGAGGATGGAATGGAATGGAACGTAATACACTTCCATCGTTTGTAAGGAAATTTTATAATGGAATAGAATGGGATGGGATGGAAGCGAAGGGTTTTATGTTACGTTCCATTCTATTCTAAACAGTGAAAATAAGAAACCTCCGATTTGGGGGGTTTAGGATGGAACGTAAACTAATAAATACAAACTACCTTATATACCCTCAATAATTTTTCGTAATACCAACTGTAACCAAGTCATAATATTATATTAAATAGAATTAATATATTAAATAGAATAAAATAATATTTAACATAATAAATTTTATTAAATAATTAATATTATTAATTTTAAATTATTAATAATAAATTGTATATAATTAATAATAAAATGAAAAATTTTAATTAATGAAAATATAAAATATAAAAATTATTTTTTAATTGTTTATATATATTTCTATATAAATAAAAATAAAAATAAATTATTTTTAAATATAAATTACATAGAATAGAATAAAATAAAATTTAATAAAATAAAATTTATTAAATAATTAATAATAATAATTTTATATAATTAATAATAA
>JANQAP020000201.1:37542-49398 GCA_026874005.2 Erythroxylum coriaceum | reverse complement strand
GAAATCAGCAGAAGGGTAGTGCGCGCACCAGCATGTTATAAGGACTTTGTAACAGCATAGCGTTGTTATGAAGGACAGTTAAAGTAGTAGTGTCGTTTATGATGTGCTGCCATAACGACTATGAACAATTATCAGTATTTATATGAATCAAAGGCATGCAGGTGAAAAAAAAGAATTTATCCTCCTAAAACCCTTCTCTCCCGAATTCTTCTTCTTCCTTGTTCTACGAGTGGCAACACAAATGGCATAGGAGTTCCTAGTGCTTGATCAGCACAACTTCATCTATCCTGGCAAAGTAACGCACAAGCATCCAAACTTTGACGAGAAGTAAAATTTTCTGTTCAGTAATTGGGGAGCAGATTGATACTGATCAAAACTTTGCTCTTATCCAACTTCATCCAATCAATTTCGAGTCATGGAACAGAAAATATACCAGGTTAACACCGCAACAACAGCTACTATTTCTACCAGATTCTTTATTCAATCCAACGGTTTTCTCGAATCTGCAATTCAAACCATGCCAGACAATAGATACAGGAATTATGATGAAAATTGGCATCCACAAGAAAACATGGGAATTCCACATTGCAAATAAATACAGCCTAGTACAGTTAGTTAAGTAATAGCCAGGGAAAGATGCGCAGCACAAACCAAAATGGAAAAGCCTGAAACTATTATAAATTTTGTTTAAAATCCAGGGACTACATAACGTTCTGGAAAGAAGAATTTCAATTATTTAGAGAGAAAATCTTCCATTTCAAAAACATAAATGGAAGCTAGCTTCTCCCTTTTACTAATATGACACCGTACATATCTGCTTTGTACAGTTAAGTGAATCAATCTGTGACATTGTGGAAAAACTGCAATTGGAAGTATTCAAACTATTACTTGGATGCCTTGTGACCATACGCTATGTTTTGGCTAGCAGCTGCTGACATAACCCGCAAACGACTGGCAATATCTGTAAAAGAAGGCCTTGATGCAGGATTAGGAGCCCAACACTGTTCCATCAACCTTTTCCATTCAGGATCACAGAGACTTGGAATGGCTGGCCTCAAAGTATTATTCACAATTCCTCCTGGACCTCATTAACAAATGTTACAAACGTATATGAGGTGCTAAAAATCCATAAACTGTATCAGATAATGAATAAAATATAAAAACATTAAAACCAATTTGGGTGTTTCTGTTTTCAGTAATATATCTAAAAATGACTTTTCAAGTAAATTGATAATATGCTTTCCTTGTGAACTTCATTTATATGTATATTGAAAGCTACACACTTCCAGTGTTGGAATCAAGTCCAACATTCATATCAGTCGTTTCATTTTCCTTTCTGCAATTGAAAGCTGTGTAACCCAAATTTAATAGTTTCAAGTTTGCAAACACTACCGGATCTCCAAACAATGGTTACTGATCTTCTTCTCTTAGGTAACACTATTGATATGAAAGCTATAGATATGAATCTGTACTATTCAATGCCTTTTCCAGTTCCAGGTTAATCTGAACACAACTTTCCATAGAGAAAACTACAAGTTCTTCATTCCTCAACTATCCTGTCTATACCTTACTATTAGAAATTATGTGACTTCCCCTGTAAAATTAATCAATTTATTGAGCACAACAAATACAGCACAAACAACCAATGCATGAATGCAGACCATGTATGAGTACAAACGCAGAAGTAATTTCTAATCCAGGATCAAAATGCTTTCAGAGAATCACACAATTTTCTACAATTTCAAGGATGATATTTTTTAAATATACAATCATAGAGAGGAAATAAAATGAAAATGAGAGAAAAGATGATAACATGAGACTTTTCAAGGAAAAAAAAATCTGATCATGGTACTACTTGACACAAAAAAACATTGCAATGGATGATTGAAACAAGTTCCATCCCTTAGTTCAATTGGAGGGATAAATTAAGAATCAGAAACATTGATACGATAGTTTTTTAATCAGGCCCTCATTCCCACAGAGTGAAACATTGCAAAATTGGTTCCCCATGAGATTAAAAATTTTCTTTATGGTTAATGCCCTTGTGACTTTTAAGGTATGATCTGGAATTTTAACAGCTGTTTATTTTCAATTCTATGTGGCTCTTATTTCTTTAATTCTTGAAATTATTAAATCCCTCTAACTGAACCGTGCATCAGTTCAGAGGGAGTTGATCCATTTGTGCAATTAACTATAATGCTCTAAATCATAGGAGCTTATGAAAATTGATTTTGTAGTAACAAGTGCAATAAAGGCAAGAATGTAGAAGCAGCAGAAAAAGAGAATACAGCCACTACAAAAAAAATACAAAAGAGAAGTTAAATTTCCTAAAGTCGGGAACAAATAGAATTTAGACTTGTCCTTATTGGCTATTATCTGTAACTAACATAGCTTGATGTCCATTTAATCTCATCCTACTGAGTACATTAGACCCTAGGCATCCTAGCATATTGGAAACTTGATTTTTGGCATTTATGTTGACAACCATACTAGTGTACAAGGCCAATCGTCAAAGCACAAAAAATTATCAAGCTAAAACATTTAGTCGCTACAACATGCCATTCCTTTAGGCCCAATTTCTATAGTCTTGCTATGTTCATTTGTATTGTTATTATAATTGATAATTAATAAGATAAAACCTAGTAATACAAGCAGAAACCATAACTTACAAAAAATACAAGCAGAACCATAAAAGAACAAAGAAAAACAGAGTATTAAATTAGCACCTATGATTGCACCATAGTGCATGTTGGCATATGGTTCCTCGCCGGTCAGAATTTCCCACAAGACAATTCCAAAGGAGAAGACATCAACCTGGGAATTAGCAGCAATGTTCTTAATGTACAAATTCCTGGTCCAAAGATTATATAAAAGAAGATAATGTTTGTTGAGACAAGTATATGACTTATTCCAAGTAAAATGGCGATTAAGGACTAAACTAATTCACCTATTTCTCTAATTAGCAATAATGGATCTTATAGGTATAAACCGCACATCTTTGTTATTATACATGAATGATACAAAGTGACTATGTCAGTCTCTCTGATTCTCAAATTTTCTATCTAGTTACAAACTTGGGAACGATAATCATGAACTCAACTATGATTTCCCTAATTTTTCTTGTATCATTCACAGAAACATAAGACCAGAAAAAGCAAATAAACAAGATGAGGAATAAACTTACTTTTTCAGACACCTTACTGCTATTACCATTTAGCAGTTCAGGTGCCATCCATGGTAGAGTTCCTCGTACACCTCCAGAGACCAAGGTATTGCATTTGATTTTGGACAGGCCAAAATCACCAACCTAAAGTCATCAATTACTGAGTTAACCAACACCAAACTTTTAAGGATTGGATTTTTCACATTCCTCAAGAGCATACCTTGCAGATTGGACGCAACGGATCTTTCAAGTTGACAAGCAAGTTGTCGCACTTCAAATCAAAATGAACAATGTTCTTTGAGTGAAGATATTCCATCCCAAAAGCTGCATCCTTAGCTATCAATAGCCTCTTGCGACGATCTAAATACCTTCAGGTTCAAGTAAATATAGATGTAAAGAGGCACAAGGAGGAGAATGAAATGACCATTCATTAGCAAGTTATTTGAGCTCATCCAGATCTGATAATGCTTTAATTATTTGTACTTTCCGATAATCATTATGTAAAGTTTTAATAGCCCCACAACCAGAACAAGTTCTAGACCACCTAGAACATCAGTTTAATGTAGCTAAAAGATGGAAAAATGAGATTATAGTATCGTTCGATTGTAGGATTTACCTATCTTTCCGAAGTAATCCATGTCTAAGAGAACCATCAACCATGTACTCAGCCACAGTAGCCAATGTTCCCCCGGGACCATCTTGCACTACACCATAGAATGCCACTACATTTGGATGTTGAAGCTTTGAAAGGATTTCTGCTTCCCCCCAAAACTCTAATGCCTAAGACAAAAAAATTAAATAATATTTCATCACAAATCCCAAATTAAAATGAAGAAACAAATACCAAATTTGGTATGTATTTAGCTAAAATAACATGCATCATTGGGAAGGAAAACAAAAGGTTAACACATCTCAGCAGCTAAGCAACAATTACCGATCTCTCTTGCTCTGATGATCGACCAGTGAAACAAATTTTCTTCAGCCTCTTGATGGCAACATCTGTTCCTCTCCATTTTCCATGATACACAGTCCCAAAAGTACCAGAACCTAGTTCTTTTAACTCTTCAAGATCATCATTTTTTATAATCTGCCATTAGGTTAAGAAACAATAACTGATCATCAATTTTATTGCGGATAAATTCCAATTGCATAATCTGAAGTTTACATTCAAAGAACCAGGAGGCGAACATGTATGAGAAAGAATACCTAGGCATAAAAAAGAGTTTCTGGATACGCATCAAAAAACTATCTCCATGCTAACGCGCACATATATACTTATACGCACATGCCTATTATATTTAAAATAAAAGCATAAATCACAGACTATTAGGAAAATGTATTGGTTGCATGAAAAATAATGTTTTTGGAAAATTAAAATGTAGAAGTATTAAAAACCTCCCTCCCCTCTTGCACCTCCATGACAGATGAGATATTCATACCAGTTAGGGCTAAGGCCGCATACTTTTGGATCTCCCTAGACCCTACATTCAACGGGACTTTTACTGGATTGTTGTTGTTTGTTTGTTTGTTTGAAGAATTGAAGTTCAATGAAGTAGGTAATGTTCAAGAGTTCTCTGATATTGTAATAGAAATCCTAGAATGTGGTGCAGGGGACAACAGGAAAGAATTCCTGACAACTTAACAACATCAAAGGATGAGGCCTCAAAAAAGTTTCAAGATAGCATAGGCAGACAAGCTTTTAGTGGTGTCATACAACAAAAAATATATATCAAAAGTTTTCCAATAACAACAATATCTATTATAGTACTAAATGAAAAGGCCAAGGTGATTATATAATCGTGACTGATAACCAGAACCCTCATCCCATCTATTTTATTCTTGACAAGAAAATTTTAGTTTACAAGGCACAAAGACGTAATTAATTGTTGCTAAAGCAGCATGAAGAAACCCAAATCAAAGAAAAACAAATCCACTGCTGTTTACAGTTAGCTAATACTCAGCTCTTGGCTCACTTTCCTCATGAAAACCACTATCATTTCATGCAGAGAACGATATATATGCAACAATAACAAAAGTCGCAGCAATACACCTACACTAGTTTGAAGAGGGCATTTGGTCAGGTTCCACTGACTCGTGTTCATATTTCTGTAGAGGAAGAGAGTTAGGAGGCTAACCAAATCATATTTTTTTTCCTTCTCTCAGAACTACTTTTATTTTGGCTTCAAATGGTTAGTCTAATTAGTGCAACTTAAAAGTAAAAAGAGCGTATCAGTTTACTCATATTAGGTCTTTCTCACAAACACAAGTAACATTCAACTGTGGGATGACTATGAGGGGGAAAAAAAAAAACCTTATAGGAAGAATCAACGATAGGGGATTACAATAGCAAACAGTGCAAGTACATAAAGAAACGATGGTTTTGAGAGCCAGTAGAAAATGTTAATATCCAACTTTTACCTGCAAAGTATTGATATCAAAATCACCCAGTGAGGGATCAAGAGGAGGAAAGCCAACATATCCGTTTCCTGAATTCCCATCCTAAACCATCAAAGTTAAGTTGCTTCGGCTAGCTGATTAGGAATGAATTCTCAAATGAAATCACCAAACAACAACACATACCTCATACTGAGACTCCGGTGATCTCAGATTTTCTATCATAGCTTCAAACTGCAGACTTTCACTCTCTTTAACTTGGGAATGATCAAAATCAGAATGCATTGTCAAGTCAGCTTCTCTTACCCCAGATAAATTATTCCCATTGTTTTCACCAACATTAAGTTGTGAATATCCGGGGTCCATTGAAACCCCATCTGTTGCTAAAGAAGAATAACCATAGGGCTCAGAATCTCCTCCTCCAACCTTTGTAAAAGCTGGCCGTGCACCAATATGATCCTGATCAATAAGAGAAACATCATTTTGGACAGATTCCTCTTGTGCCAACTTCTGAAAATATGACCAGGGCTTAGGTTTATGATTATCTATATTTGCACTCACACCAATTCCATCTCTATCCATTGGACCGATAACAGAGTTATCCTCAGTAAATATGCCCTTGGAGAACGTCTCAGAAAGGAGATCGTGGGGAAATCTATCATCAATTTCTATAATGATGGATTCACGCTTTTTTGGCAACACTCCAGTGTGGGAAAATTCTTGATTTACTTCCTCAGTTGAACTCTCTATCAAAGATTTTGGCTGTGTGTGCCTCAAATCCTTATCACCAGTAATAGCCTTGCACACCATGCCCCCCAATATAGTATCTGGAAAATCAGATACATGATCCTTATGGTTCAGAACAGCAGCTACTGGTGTTAAAGTAGTGTGTCCTAATCCACCTTCTACCCTTTGCTCTGAAAGGAATATTTTGTGATTATCTGCAATATGATCTACTTCACCCTCACCCTTAAGAACCCTTCCTTGGTTTTCAGAATCTTTATTGCCAATATCATTTGGAATTTCCTGCTTGTGCCCATGCTTCCAAACATCTTCAGTATCAGAAAGCTTTTTATTCATAACAGAAACTGAAGTGGCAAACTCCTTGAACTTTTGAAGTTGGGAAAGTCCATCATTGATGGTTTGGTCTGTATACAATTGTTTTGTAACTGAATTGGTGTCTTCAGAATTGGTAGGCAAGTTATTTTGGTGCAATCTTTCAACAGATTCCCCTTTTAGATTATGATCAGCAGTATCAGAATGAGAAATAAGAAACTGAGAACCAAGCGGATCATCAGACTTGGACATTCTATTCAGCAACTCTGCTTGGTCCCTGGGTATTCTCTCAGAATAGTAAACTCTCTGGGTTGGTATATATGGTTTAAGGTGGTTTAAACCCATTGGATTGACGGCAGGATCAAGACATCCTGCACCAAGCATACTAGCTGAGTTGGAACATCGAACATCTTCACAAGATCTAGGAACTTGTGCAGGATTCACAGTGTATTCAGAAGAAGAGGCTTTTTCACCTTCCTGAAACCTTACCCCACTGATTGAAGGAAAAAATGGTGGATCTCTTGCTGACACAGAACTAGTAACTGGCACTTCATCAGCTGGAACTGAATGAACCTGCTCTACTGGTTGAGCTTTTTCCATATCACTCTCATGCTGAACAGAAGCATCAGATTTCAGGCTTGCCTCCTTTACAAACATCTGTGAATTCTGTAATTGAAAGCTACCATATGACTGACCTTTTAGCAGTCCTTGTTGATTTATAACTCCATGAACACCAATAGAATAAGGAAATTCACCACATGGAGAGTAGTTAGGGGAGTTGTAATTAAAGTGAAAGGGTAAATGCTTAAGTTCTCCATGATCCATCACTTGTCTGTGATAACCTTGCGGATAGGTTTCATAGCCAAGAGAGCCATCGTGGAGAATTGGTTGCGGAGACTGAAAAGTGCCATTAAAGGGAGCAAGGCTAGTCCCAACAGTTACTGTTTCCACTCGACTAGCCTCCTTATCAAATTTTGACTTATTTAATTCATCCAAATTATTGCCAGAAGAACTTGCTAACCCATGCATGTTTGAGTTTCTTCTACAGCCCAAATCCATACCATTTACAGCAGCTACATACTGGATCTCAGGATCACCCTCCAGACTGCCCAAACCAAACTGAGCATCATCCAAGTCACTCGAGGAGAAAAGAAACATGCGAAGTTTCTGCAATCCTTCTCTGTCTTCAACTTCATTCCATTCATCCATCATATTTACTAAATCCTCATCACATGAAACAGAAACCAAGGCATCAAGATCTTCTCCAGGAAGCTGATACTTTAGGACATGAGCTTCATTATAGATAGCCAAAATCTTCTGTTTCAACTCCTGAAAAGAAATATCTCTACTTATGCGTATAATGCGTGTTTCACCTCCAACATATCTAAGTTTTCCATCACTAGGTCGGGGAAGGACTTTTCCGCCAAAACTGCAGAGCACTTTCATTGTTGTAGAGGATCTATCAAAATCTCCTGAGGATGTATAACGGTGCATAAGTTCTCGGCTTTCATAACTAGACAATGTTCGAGGCATTACCTGAAATGACCCATAGCTGCTTCTCTCTTCATGCAAAGATGAGTTAGCTCTCTCAAATTCTTTCGAACCCCTCTCAACTATGGTGAGCATTGAAATATCTGAGCCACTTTCAGACCCTGTACGACTAATTCCTAAAATGCCTTTTAGTTCCATATAACCAGTTGCATAATTGGGTTCATTGGCAACACTTGGTGTGAAAGGCTTTTTAGGAATGAAGTGTTCCCGCATAAACTCAAAAGCAAACTCTTCCCCTGTCTGGATGGAATAATTAAGTACAGGCTTTACTTCAGAACCATTCAGATCAGCAACTCTAATAGTAGCACTTCTACTTCTTAAAGAATCTGTCGCATGCTCATGTAATGGTTGCTGGAATCCATCATGTCCAGGCTCCCTGAAAGTATTTACAAGTTGTTTGCGCATCTCAACCTGGTCCATAGATACATTGATTGGATTCCTCTCCATCTATCTGAAAAAGGAAAATTTCTTTATGACCATGAAGACCTTGTGGAATTAATAATAACATAAACCATTAAGTGAGCAATTGTACAGACTCTGGTAGAAGCTGCAAATTACTAGGCATGCTAAGCTGAAAGTAGATGACTGTAGTAGGAAAAAACTTCCATGCTTTGTATTTCAATTCCCCCAAGAGATATCTCTGACAGCTCCAAACAAATATGATAAATGTGCAACTGCAATTCAGCATTCATCAGGAATGTTGGAGTAAGAGTATCGAAAATCCAGAATTGAACCAATCTCCTCCAACATACACCAAGGCTAAGCAGCCAATATCAGAAAATTAGCGTACACAAATATTCTCCAAAATATGCTCTAGAATCTCTCCTAAACAATGATACTAAATTGGAAGCAGACTTTCAAGACTTGGAAGTTATGCACTCACAATACCCCGTAGAATCGTCAAAATTATATTCAAGAAAGAAAGTAGAACAAAAAAATTCATAAATTTCTCATCATTTGGGGGAGATAACTACACTGGTCAGCTTTTATTTTAGGTTAAAAAAACATACATAAACATTTAAATAATTGCGCTACAATAGACCATATCGAAAAGTATGCTGATGAACAGGATCAACTTACAAAAGGTCTGCAATTAGAATGATGAGCTTCAAAATGGTCAAATGAACTCCCTCTACTATTAGAATTTGGAACTGAATGTTGGTAGTTGAAGTAGTTAACAAATTGCCTGACTTTCAAGCAGTTGAGGTTTAAATCAGAAAGAATACAGCAAATGAAGGGCGAACACAACCCAATAACAAACTACGGACCATTGACACAAGATTATGGTTTTCAAATTAGTCTTATACTGAACCTGAAACATAAAGAAGAATCATAAAGAAGGGTAAGAAAAGTAATAATCAGTTATAAATGTCTAAGATTGAAGCTCACATTGTTTTACGTGGAAATCAGTTGCACCCAGAAATTAAAAACAAATAATCTCAATGCAAGCAGCATAGCAAACAGTAGAGATCTAAAAGCATACATGCCCGCCAAATTCCTACGCGTTTACATATTACACAACTGAAGATGCAGCAGTTACTGAAAACCATTAGAACGAGACAACCAACCCTGGAGGGACACATGCACTTGTTGCAGTCTGATATTTGAGACCATTCAGAAAAGGAGTTCACTAATAAACAAGCTCAAAAAGAAGAGCTCAGAACTCGAGCAGAACAAAAATCCAAAAAAATGTTAAGCACCGATGGATTTCCCAAACATGAAAGACAAAACTGGACGTTGACTACCTCGACTAAACTGGGAATGTGAGAAAATGGTTGAAAAGAAAAAGAAAACGCATGATACCTGAATGAACATGGGGATTAGGAAATCTCAACTATCTAAAGAAGAGCGCTTGGTATTTAGCATAAACTGGATTAAAAAGCAAACAGCCATGTAAAATTTCCGCCATTGCCTTGAGTTCACTCTCCAATACCAAAATAGCACGCTTCATTTATTATCTCCTCCATCTTCCCCTTTTTCACTCACTCCCTCTTAAGTCTCAAGCATATGCTCATGTGATTAAAATAACGGAGTTATGTAAAGTTACGATGCTATCCTTTTAATGCCTCCTGACTCAAGCAGTCCCTTTGACTTTTTAGCTTCTAAAACAAGAGGATAGGATACTGTATATAAACGTCCACGCTAGGAGGAGTAGCATGTGGACGACGATGCTTTCATTGTATGTTTAAACTAAAAAGAATATAAATATGAGAAGCAAGATTGTTGATGTAGATAAATTTTAATAGAAAATTTAGGACAACAGAGAATCTATTCTCGTGAATTCAACCTTACTTTGTTGCGTGCGTTCGTATATAATTATTTCTCATTACTTGTATTCTATGGTCGGTTCCAATATGTTTACTTTACTCATTTTCTTCAATCAATGGCATTACAAATGTAGGAAAAGTGACCGACCATAGCGACAAATAAATCCCAGAAGACTTTGTATTTGTTCCTTAGTTAAAAAGGAACTTGTGGCTGCAATACGTTTCATTCTTTATTTTTGGTCCCTTTCTGTTTGTAAATGATGCAATCTTCTCGCCGTTTCAAATGTAAATTGCATAGCCTTTTGTTTGCATTAACTTTGAAGACAAGACAGACAGAGCTAGTTAAGTTGTTTATGTATGACCAATAAGCTTGCGTAAGCAACTCCGTCGTTTATGCAATCCCCCACCGAACAGCTCTTCCCATTGGTGGAAGAATGGCATCCTACTATGTCACGTTACCTCATTCCCCAATTCAGTGAAATAATGCATATGCCCATGGCTTGTCCTAAAAGCTGTTGAAGTCAAAATGGCCAAATGATTAACCTTATTGACACTTGCTAAAAGTTAACAAATTACTAGCGTTATTGACACTGCCTACCTAATTGAATAATCCAAGAGCTAAAATAACTCTCTAACTTAAAGTTTTTGCTATAAATGCGAATAAGAATACGATTGTTCTAGGTTAAGTATAACTTGTAGACTCTTTGATCATTATATATATAGCAATTTCAAAATTTATCTAATATAGATGTTATTGTTAGTCAAACAGAAAATCTTGCCTCATTTGTTTATCTAACTTCTTGGGTAGTTTCAAAATACTAGTAGACTTAAATTGAGGATTATTTGTTAGAATTCAACCGTGATCAAATCACGAACGCAGCAGAAAATAAAACTTTTTCAAATTCCTAGCGGATCATGATAATTGAATAAATTTGAATAAAATAAAAACGAATTATAAATTGTACCTTGTTTGTCTTCCTGTTGAAAAACTTTGAAACCATTTCGATTGATCAATCATGAGTTGTTCAATTATCGAGCCTCTGATAGTATCCACAGAGCAATTCTCAAGACTAATTTTGAGAGGAAGAAGACAAAGTGCTAGCTTCTAAAATGTTCTTCCCTTTTTAAATAGAAAAGTCATGAGGGTTTTTAATTAAAATTAAATTTCTTTAATTATAATTAAAATCAAATTCTAATTAATAAAATCAAATATCTTCTATTTGATCCCCAAAGTTTCTCAAACTTTATAATTAAGTTCAACTTAATTAAATTGATTTTTCTTTCACAAATTGATCTTTGATGTGTGATCTATTAGGTTTCTAATAAATTGGCAATGATTATAAATTACAATTCTAATTCACAATTAGAATTAGATAAATTAAAGCTTCTTTTAATTTATCTTTAATTATTCAATTAAACAATCCA
>JANQAP020000201.1:0-10562 GCA_026874005.2 Erythroxylum coriaceum | reverse complement strand
CAGACTTTGATTTTGATCAATGAAATGAGGGAGAGTTTGATTTTAAAATATTGTGTTTTACAATTAATGTTTTATTAGTCTAATTGATGTGATGCCATGTGGAGTAATTGTAGTGATTGCACGTAGCGCTCCCTTCTCATAGGATATGTACTGGAATGACCTACGGGCGTTCCGGTGCGTACCCTGCGGTAAGGGGGTGTTACACTAAGATATCATAAAAAAAATGAGTATGCATTTTCAAAGAATTGGTTGAAACATTTCACCATTTGATAGCCCAAAGGGCATTACTAAAAATTCATAATTCCTTTATGTGTTATGAAAGTTGTTTTCCCATTATCATCTAATTGAATGAACAATTCATGATACCCAATATAGGATCTAATTTGAAAATGATCGAAGCACTATAAAGCTTATCTCTGGGTATTAGGAATCTATCTTTGATTGTCACTACATTCAATGCCTTATAATTAATGCAAAAATGCCAACTTTATTCCTTTTATTAACCAACAATGTTGGTGATGAGAATGGACTTATATTGAAACGTATAATACCATGTGCAAGCATTTCTTTAACGAGCTTATTAGTTTTTCCTTTTTGGTTATGGGGATATTAGTATGGCTTCATATTAAAAGGTGAGGTTCCAGAAAAAAGTGAAATATGATGGTTAGTGGCATATGAAGGAGGTAAACCATAAGGAATTGCAAAAACAAAGACATGAGAAACTAGAATGGATTGAGAGAAGTAGTAGTATGAGAGTTTAAGATACTGGGAATTTGGGAATTTTTGGACTCAAGTGATGTATTAACAGTGAGCTGAAACAATGTGGTGATGGATACAATTTATTCACTACATCAAATTTAGGCTATAGAAATATGATTGAGGCTAGCCCGTTTAATGCCATGAGAGTGACCTAGGTTCCTTGATAAATAAAACTCATCCAAAGGGCCCTATAATTAAACAAAATTTGTCCAATCGCAGCTGATAAATGCTAAAAATACTATATTTCTAATCCCATAGTTAATGTATTTTGCTTGTTTATTTGAGAGTTTCTTATTATTTATAGAAATTATTTTGTTTCTCTTATTTTTTAAGTCTTATTTGCCTTTGTGGATAAAAAGGACAAGAATTACGACAAAATCAAGGCAAAAATGAAAACAAATTGAAGCTATTTTGGTGGTTGCTCATGTAAATCTACACGACCTTGTAGGTGTTTATGTAAGTCCACAAGGTTGAGTGGTTACCCATGTAGCTTTCTAGGATGATGTTTCTTTGTGATTTTTAAAGATTGAAGAAAGATTGAGGGACATGATCATGCACACGGTCATGTGAATGACTGTGTCCACTTAAGAAACACTAAATTCGAGCTATAAATAGACAAAATGAAGAGAAAACTAAGGAAGTCAAAAAGGGGTTTGAAGGAGGCTGGGGAAAATAAAAATCGATGGGCTAAAATGATAGAGATAATAAAGAACAAGTAAGGAGACCTATTTGGGTAGATTTTCTTCAATCTAAAGTGGACTTTGTGAAGATTAAAACTGATCTCATTCTGATTCTTTTAGTTTTGATATTATGATTACGAGTTAAACTTTTGTTACCACTTAGATTAGATAAACCTTGGGATAAACCTTGTAGTGATTTTATCTTAACTTAATTCATTATTTAGTTTCATTAAGATTCAATTATGTGTTATTAATTATTATTGAATTAATATTTCTAGCATATTATTTGATGTATGATTTTGTTACAATAGAGATTGAGAAATCCTTTTATATGAATAGAGCTACCATAACTGAAGAGACTTTCAAACCTAGAAAGGTCAATATAAGTTTTCTAGATTAGGTTGATCCTAATAGTGAAATTCATGAATCAATTATTCCAATCTTTGGGGCTTTAACTAGAAAGAGGTTTCAGCTAATCAACCAAGGATTATTTGTTAATATTCTTAAGAAAGATATTAACATAAGATATGAATCTTCAAGCTTTAACGAACTAAATATTAAATTGATTAGTCAAATCATGATTGCAGGAGAAGTCTTAAAGGGATTTGAAATCCAGGTATCAATGTTTTCCTTAATTGTTTCTAAGTTTAATCTTCATTCTAATTATTATTTTAATTTTGCATTTGATTTATCTTAAACACCATAATTTGTTAGGCTTGATAATATAAAGACAAAAGTTAATAGTACTTACCAATTCTAGTTACAACTAAACCATGTATTTAAGGTTTAAAATATAAAAATTATACATCAAGTTTTAGACACTATTGTTTGGGAATATAATTTTAGGAAAATCTTATTTTTATTAATCTAGTATTTTTTAGGTAGTTTTTTATTTCTTTTCTTTTTTTTCCTTATAACTTTC
The DNA here is from genome assembly GCA_026874005.2 of Erythroxylum coriaceum. Taxonomy (NCBI): domain Eukaryota; kingdom Viridiplantae; phylum Streptophyta; class Magnoliopsida; order Malpighiales; family Erythroxylaceae; genus Erythroxylum; species Erythroxylum coriaceum. Next base: position 8,201 of record JANQAP020000201.1, on the reverse strand, counting down.
TTTCTTGATATTGTGTCCATGTCTTATTTTTAGAATTTGGGTGGTCATTGTTATAACAACTAAACACAAGGGAAGGATAGAGAGGACATTATTCTTAGGGAGCTTATAACATGCCATCACTTAGAGAAGGAAAAGGAGATAGAAGAAGATGAAGAGGAGGTGCCAAATAAGGAGGTTATCAAGGAATTATGAACAATCATTTTAAGTACAAAGGGCTCCTACTTCTCATAAAAAAAACTGTCAGAGTCAATCAAAGATTTGGGAGGTTTTGATATTCCTTGTTATATTGATAATTTGTTACTAAAAAATACATTAATGAAGTTAAATGGTTTTATTAATTTAGTACCTTATGTTCTTATTATCTTGCAATATGCAGCATATTTACAGGAAACTAAACTTTTATATGGAAAAATGGGTAGAGACATGCCACTAATTATAGGTCTAGGTTGAAGAAGGGCTTGCTAAGAAGTCTAAATACAGGACTCATAAACAAGCTCTAGTTGGGAGACAAACCAAATAGGTTTTCATTTTAATTGAGTAGTTTGTAGGATTTTCATTAGTAGTTCAGTTATTTTTATAGTTTTAATGTGATGGTCTGAATTTTGTTACTTGAGATTGATGGAGTTCTAGATGTTATAAAGGCAGGTGAGTTTAAGAAGTCGTTCCACCCCAACTTAATGAAGGCAATGTCAATCCTTTCTTTAAAGTAGAAAATATTTCACCAGTAGTGGATGGATACTGATGACATTTAGAGAAGTACCAATTATCCTCACTCCTCCATTATTCATATTTTTTATTATTCTTGCATGTTTTGAAAATTGAGGGCAATGTAAAATTTAAATATGGTGGAGGGATTTAATAGTCTAGCTTGCCAATTTTGTTATAATTAGTTTAATAATGAATAATTTGGGAAGTTTTTTTAAAGGGGGTATTGATCAAGATGATTCATTATAAGTTTGGTTGTGTCCGTGATTTGATTTTTTTAGGCAAAATAGTTATAAGTTTTGATGATCAAGTTGATTTCAATTTAGTTCATTAATTTTGAGAATGTATAGTTGATTTGCATTATAATAGTTTATGGTTATTTGTACATGCATGGAGTTTAATGTGAATTTTTTGAGCATTTTATTACCCAACCTATAAAAGAAAGAAAAGAAAAAAAAGTAGTAAGTGAATAAATGAGCATAAATAATTTCACTGCATTAGCTTTGTACCATAAAAAGGTCAAACTCAAAGAGTAGTACTAGTAACACTTTGAGATAACGATCTAGTTGAGTAACCAGGGGTATTTATGATAAGGTGTTTACTCTCACATCAAAAGGCTAGGTGACTTTTCAAACAAGTTTCTAAATTCTCCTATGTTGTTTAAATTTAGTTTTTTGTTTTCAACAAAAGGAGTATGAAGGTGTTTACAGGTTTTAACATTTTTCTTATATATGTTCATTTTAGTCATCAAGTGGAATGGTGTGAGTTGAGTTAAATTTTGAAGAATTATAGATTGAATTTGATTGATTTATAATTTGATACAAGTAACCAAATGCATAACATTTCAATGAACACTGCAATTGAATGAATAATGGAGAATTTTAATGGATATCATTTTTATTTATTGCTTTTCCAGTTGTTTCTTATTAAGTTGACAATAATGAAATTAATTTGCATAAGGACAAGTAAATGCTTAAGTTTGTGGAAGTTTTATAAATGCTAAATAGACTATATTTCTCGTCCCACATTTAATGCATTTTGTTTGTTTATTTGAGAGTTTCTTATTGTTTAGAGTATTTATTTTTTCTGTTTTGTTTTTATTGTGGTTTTAGGTCTTACTTGCCTTCATAGATAAAAAGGAGAAGAATTAAAGCAAAATCAAGATAGAAAATGGAAGAATTGAAGCTATTTTAGTGGTTGCTCTTATAATTTTGTATATTCGTGTGGGTGCCTATATAAGTCTACACAGTTGTGTGGCTACTCATGTAGCTCCCTAGGACAGTGTTTTTTTTCACAATTTTTAAGATTCAAGAAAGAGTGGGACAAGGTTATGCACATAGTCGTGTGAGTGATCGTGTCTACTCTAGAAACCCTAAAGTTGATCTATATGTAGATAAATAAAGAGAAAATAGGGGAAGTCGAAAAGGGGTTCGTATTAGCTCGAAAAAACATAAATTGATGGCCTAGAACAATAGAGAGAATGAAGAATAAGCAAGAAAACATATTTATGGTAGATTTTCGTCAATTTAAAGTGGATTTTATGAAGATTAACAGGGATGTCTTCATGGTTCTTTTATTTTTATGTTTTTCCTTTAGTCTTGATGTTATGATTATGAGCTAAATTTTTGTTAGTACTTAGATTAGATGAACCATGGGATAGACCTTTTGGGTGCCTATGTAAGCCTACACAGTCATGTGGCTACCTGTATAGCTCTCTAGGACTGTGTTTCTTTATAATTTTTTAAAGATTTTTATTCATAATTAGTTCTAAATTTCACTTTATAATGTTGAAGTTTCCTTTTCCAGAAAGAATGAAATTAGCCTAAGAATTTTACCTACATTAATTTAAGTCTAATTCAATTATGACTTTTTGAAGAAAGAATGGGGGACACAGTTATGCACACAGCCGTGTGAGTGACTATGTCCAACCTAAAAACCCTAAATTTGAGCAATAAATAGATAAAATAAAAAGAAAATTTGGGAAGTAAAAAAGGAGTTTGTAGGAGGCTCAGGAAAATACCAATTGATGGCTTAGAATGATAGTAAAATGAAGAACAAGTAAGAAAAGATATATAGGGTGATTTTTATCAATATAAAGTGGATTTAATAAAGATTAAAAGGGATTTCGTCATGGTTCTTTTAGTTTCTAGTTTTTCATTTAGTCTTGATGTTAAGATTATGAGCTAAACTTTTGTTGGTACTTAGATTAGATGAACCTAGGATAGACCTTACAGTGATTTTTATTTTAACTTAGTTCATTTTTTAGTTTTATTGAGATTCAATTATATGTTCTTAATTATTCTTGAATTAATATTGCTAGCATATTATTTCATGTATGATTTTATGCAATTGAGAATGTGAAATCCTTTTGTATGAATAGATATATCATAATTGAGAGGAGTTACATGTAAACCTAGAGATAGGTTGACATAAATCTTCTGGATTATGGTCAAACCTAATAGTAAAATTAACGAATTGATTAATGCAATCATAAGGGTTTTAACTAGAAAGAGGTTTCAGTTAATCAACCAATGATTAATTGTAAATAATTTTGAGAAAAATATTAACATAAGATACAAATTTTTTAGGTTTAATGAACTAAAGTTTAAATTGCTTAGTGAAATCATGATTGCACTAGAAGTCTTAGCGGGATTCGAAATATAGGTACCAAAGTTTTCTTTAATTATTTCTTAGTTTAATTTTCATTTCAATTAGTTAATTGTATTGATCAATTTTAGTTTATTGTTTTAATTTTGCATTTTATTTATCTTCAACACAATAATTTTTTAGGTTAGATAATAAAAAGATGGGAAATGCTAATAATTATAGTCCTCGTGGGATCGACTCGTACTTACCAGTTTTAGCTATAGCTATGTCATACACTTTGGTTTAAAACATAGAATCACACATCAGCATCTAACTATTGTATACCTACAATCAATTATGCAACATACAAGTGAAACAAATAAAAATCAATAACGGCTCTTTACTAAAACATTTTCTTTGAATTAAGTGGATTAAAGCTGAGTTCTTAGCAAGAAAAAGTCTATGACAATATAAGGGAAGCATAAGTTACTCACAGAGTTGGAAGAAATTTTGAATGACAATAGAAAGCATAAGATCCATTGTCCAGCACAAAATAAGGAATAAGAAAGCTACTTATTTTTGGTTTGATAATTTAGAACTGTCAGATCAGTCACAGAGGAAATTCCAACTAATGCTAAGGTTTAACAAGTTACGTATGCTAACGATTGGAGATGGCCAAATCCTAACTCAAGCGCCTTACGAGTTTTAAGAGAGCATGTCCCTATACATTCTTATGTTACAATGGAGGACAAAGTTCTTTAGTTAGCTCACTTATTTCACACATTCAGGGACATGTCTATAAAGAATCAACTAGTACAGGTAGGAACTGTATCAAAAAGTAAGTTTTATTTTATGTCTGGCAATTAAAAACATATTAAAGAATCATTAAATCCTAACATAAAGCCACAATCACTTGTTCTTTAGCTAAAGCCCACTCTCCCTCCAATCAGCTTTCCCCCATAGATTTGGAACAAATCTATAGCCACAATTAGCCCAACTCATTAATCACATCTCTCAATGAAATTGATCCTCATGAAGAGGAATGTTTTCAAACTCTTAACTTTGGGATCAGAGATTTATCACCTTCTAGGTTATGATTCTCTTCATTTTGGCCCTTACATGTCTCTTTGGATTATTTACATTGAGCTTTTGGTTTAGGGGCTGTTGCTAACTGCAGCATCCCGCTTCCATCGAGCACATACCCGTACATCACCAAGAAATTCGAGCACGTGTCATGTGAAAGCGGCATGTTAGGATAATCAATCAAACTTATTACAAATTTGTTTCGCATCACACGCATTTTCAAAAAAACTAGTAATCATCTTTTGGTCCATTTTATTCAAATCTTCATCAGTCACAAAAGTCATTGCAATTACAACACTTACATACACATTGAACAATAGCTGAGAAAATACAATTCAAATACAAAATTTACTGAAGACATAGGCAGATGCAAACTAATCCTGACCACTAGCTTATGTTTGATTTCAGTGGTTATATTTCAATTAGTCTAATTGGATATCTCCTCTGAACCTAAAAGACAATGTTGCAATTTTGATGAGTTTTGAGAACTCAGTGAGTGAATCATCCTCGATGTGCTCACTCATATCAATCACAGAACAATTCACTATTCACATTTATTTCACAGATAAGTCATGTCACATATTGAACAATTACCATTGTGTTCATTATTTAACATTTCCATTTTATAGCAATACAATTAATTTATTTCAATCAATCATATATTGTATATATCATTTCACATTTTCATAATTAGAACAGTTCAATTATTTCAGTTCAAACATTCATATAACACATATCAATTTACATATGCCAATGCTCATGTAACTCCACTTTCGTTGTTATTTGTTATGACTGAGTGCCTTTTTAACTATCCCATATCCATTGTGAATACCGGACTCATTGATAACTATCTTGTATCTATTGGAGATAACAGGCATATTGATAACTGTCCTGTATCTATTGGAGATACTAGGGTCATTTTAAATAGTGAGCCTGAGGCTCTTACCACATTCTAAGCTTTAAGTTCTTTTTTACTGGCTACTTCGGTCACAATTGCCTTTATCTGATCATGCATTTCAATGTTATGAGATGCATTAATTCAAATTATATGCAATCAATCACATTCACTCATTGTGCACAGTCACATCCTCATTTTCACCGGACCTAAATTCGGCATTCAACGATACGTTGAGAACATATTTCTTTCTCATTCACATTCAATGAAGCACTTCCAATTCAATCTCAATTATCAAACTCTTCGGACTATTAAAGTCCAAAATTAACACATTCAGATCATTCACAGTTCAATAATAGAATATAAACAGAACAAATCACATTTTAGTGAGTAACATCTAGGTTAACTTATAGTACGCTCTAGATTAGTTATTGCCTTCATGATCTGGAAACGTCTGGAAGCTGAGATTCACTCTTGCGTATCTAACTTCATACAATACCCACATTTATAAACATTACTAATTTGTACAATCACATAAGCATTCAATCATACACGTAGGTATATGTGTAATGTATAATGCATGCTGAATTTGATTATTCCAGTTATGTTTCCTTTATTCGCATCTCTTGATCATCTAAACATTATCGTTTGTGTATATGCACTCAATTCACATTATAATCATAATCATTTAAAGATCATTTATACCCCAAAAATGTCAATTGAGTGCATAGACAATCTTTGTAATGTGTATAAAAATCAATATTTACGTGTGTGTATGCTTATGTTATACATGAGTATGAAATGCATTTCCTATTTTCTCAATAATATCTCTTATGTACATTATTCTAGGGTTCTAACCCTTAGTACGGGAAAATGGGATACTACAATTCTCCCTCTCTTAAGAAATTTCGTCTTCGAAATTTTTACTTGATTGAAAAAATAGGTGAGGGTACTGATTTCTCATGTTCTCCTCTATTTCCCATATAGCTTCTTTATTCGAATGAACTTTCTAAAAGACTTTAACTAGTGAGATCACTCAGTTTCTCAACTGCTTAGTTAGATAATCCACAATCTTAATCGGTTTCTCAATACAACTCAATTTACTTGAAATTTCAACTTCCTATACTTGTAATACATGTATCGGATCTGACTTATATCTTTTGAATATACTAACATAAAACTCATTGTGAATATATCTCTTGTAGTAACATTAACTTATAAGCTAATGGTCCAATTCTCTCTATAACCTCTTATGGATCAATATATCTAGGGTTTAATTTACTTTTTTTACTGAATCTTAACACACCTTACTCAGGATGATACTCTTAGAAACACTTGATGATACTCTTAGAAACATTTTATCTCCTACTCAGTACTTCATATCTCTATGGTACAGATCCATATAACTCTTTTGTCTATATTGAGCCACTTTACTTCTATTTCGAATCAGTTTAATCTTATCAACAGTGTCTTGAATCAGTTCGGGCATTCAACAATTCTTAGACCCTCTTCATTCCAACATAAAGGCGAACGACACTTCTACCGTATAATACCTTATATGGTACTATGCCAATACAACTATGATAATTATTCCTATATACAAATTCATTTAGAGCTATCTATTGACCCATGCTCCTTGGAACTCCAAATCACAAGTTCTGAGCATATCTTTAACAATCTTAATGGTTCTCTCAATATAAATTTAGAACTCAGATTCTGATTCAACTTCGCAATTAACTTCACAAATTCAGAATCCTTACTTAGGGCTTTTCTAATTCTTTCGTGCAAAACTAGTCTTAAATTCAATATAATTGATAATACTTCATTTTACCCCAAATTCAACTCATCATTCAATGCTCTTAATTAAGCTAGACTGGGTAACCTCGATATCTAAATTTTTACTATCCTGCTATTGGATTTTTTGCCCAATGCATCAGATACAATATTAGTTTTACCAGCTAATACTCAATTATACAACCATAATCTTTAGGTAACTATTTCCATTATCTGTCTCATAATTAACTCTTTCTGGCTCAATAATCACCTCTAAGTTTAATAATTTGTATAAATCCGAAATGTTTCGCCCTACATATAATGTCTCTAAATTTTCAAAGCAATTACTATTGCAGCAAGTTTTAAATCATGTACCAAATAATTAACTCAAGAGACCTTAACCGTCTCGATGTATATGTAATCACTTTTCTATGCTGCATCGGATTGCATCCTAATTTCCTGATGTGAAACATCACTATATATTATATAACTTTCAGATCCAGACGGAATAACTAACATCGGTGTTGTAATTAGTCAGTATTTTAATTCCTCAAAACTCTTTTTACATTTATCAGTCCATCTGAATGACATATTCTTCCTCAAAATTTTGGTTAGCAGGATTGAGATCAGTGAAAACCCCACGACAAACCTCTGGTAATATCTGGCTAATCTAAGGAAACTCTGGATTTCAGACACATTTCTTGGAGTTTCCCACTTCATCACTATTTCTACTTTCTTTAGGTCCACCTATATGCCCTGTTTAGATACTATATAACCCAAGATACTACTTAATCAGGCCGAACTTCAAGCTTGCTGAACTTGGCATATAATTGTTTTTCCCTCATGATATGTAAGACTAACCTCAAGTGTTTAAAATGTCTCTCTTTACTTTTCAAATACACTTAAAATATCATCTATGATTGCAGTCACTATGATCCAAACAAGATTGGAACACTTTATTCCTTAATTCTATAAATGCTGTTAGGGGCATTTGTCAACCCAAACAAATATCGTAGAAAACTACATGTGCCCATAACTAGTTCTCGAAATTCTTTAGCAACTAGTTCCTCAGATGAGGTAATGTTATCTTATGTCTTTCTCAGTCTCCCAATTGACTTCTTTTCTCAAATTATTTTCTCCATTCATTCGATTTCCTTTG
>JANQAP020000200.1:6804127-6814542 GCA_026874005.2 Erythroxylum coriaceum | reverse complement strand
CTTAGTCCCATATTATGAGGATCCTAATAATACTTCTGCTGAGCCTCTATCAATGTTTTACTCAACTCTTTCAAATTATGATAACATTCTTACTAAATTGCTTAATAGTAACTTTTTCTAACTTTAATTTTTGCATTAGCTAAAAAGATTTATAACCTTGCACCTCCTGTTCCCATACCCTGCTAATTAAGGCCATAAAACCCTCTACTTGAGTTAACCCATTGAAAAATCTGAAAGGAGCATCCATTCTTATCCCTACACACATCTGTTGTACCAGGATAAAAGTATGATTAGAGAATACTGGATCACCAAAAAATGCAGAAGCTCTAGGAAGAAATTAAGCCACCTGTGATTCACCAAAGCTCTATTTAGCTTTTTCCTTATTAGCATATTCCCCTGTTATTTGTTTTCCTAACTGAACCACCTACCTAATCCTCTAAGGTCCAATAGATCAACTCTTTGAAAAAGCTGTGAAAGCTTTTTCCCTATTCTAGAATTGCAACCAGCTCCACCCTCTGCTTCATCTGAATTATGACAACAATTAAAGTCCCCTATTACTAACCACAGGGACTGTATACCATCATGAAGAATCTACCATCATGAAGAATCTTCAACTGCTCTCTTTTCCCTTTAAAATGCAAAATTCGATGTATATACTATTGCTATTTCAAAATAGAACTTGCCTATCAGCCAGTTGCTCACTTATCTTGATAACATTTGCCTCCACAAAATTATAATTATACCAACATAAAATTCTACCATTTTAATGATATGCATGATTAGAGATAAACTTCCATTTAGGACCTAAAAAAGCCATACCTCCTTTATCAGAAGGGGTCTTTATTTTGGTCTCCAGACGACCCACCAAAATAGGTTTTCTCTCCTCTACAACTTCCTTTACCATCATCTTCTTAAGAGGGTCATTTAACCCCCCTGTATTACATACTAGTATAGTCATCTAAGGGGAAACCCCTTTAGATTTAGCCATCCTTCTTGCAGACTTCCTTTTATTATAACTATGTGTAACAAAACTCCCATCCTTCAAATCATTCTGCTATACTATTTGTATTGATACTTTAGAATTATCCTCGAAAGTTACTACAGCCTGACCCACCTATTGCCCTTACTCATTGCATTGTCTTCTTACTCTATGATAATTGTATTGTTTATTGCCTGATACTGTCCATTAATTTTTATCATTTTTCTACCAATATCTTCCCTTACCTCAATTTCAACAAAATTTTAAGTCTAAGCCTCATCTGTCCCAACCACATTGTTAATCTTTTATACACTTATACTTCCTTCCACTTCTCCCCCTTGTTATGCATTTACAATAGTTTCAGTATGAGTATTCACATTCACTGTCGACTCCATAACATTATCCTGTAGACTTTCAGGAACCATATGATGCTCATTAGATCCCAAATCTGATTTTACTAATTCCTCTTGCTAGCCTGAATTGAATTTTCTCCCCGTAGGCCTCCATTCTTTAGTAACATTTTGGGGCTTCCACAGATAAGATACCTTGAAGTTAGCCTTCTCCATTTCTCTTATTAGCCCTAATCTTATTATAAAAAGTGTTTCTGGAAGTACTACATTTCTATTGACCTCCACACAGATTTTTGCATAACCAATCTTCTCCATACTAGAGGTTTAAGCATCCATGCATATTGGCTTTCCTATGGAGCTAACTATAAAGCTTAAACCTTCCATTATCCATAGCTCTAATGGAAAGTTGTGAAATTGAATCCAAATGGGGAACATCTCTATGTTATTTCTGTTGACCTCCATTCCCAGCTTCCATTTTTTGCACAAACATTGGTTGACCACCAATGTGCCATAGACCCAGCTCTAATAATTCATCCAAGTTACTGTCTGGCGCAAACTTAAACAAAATTTTTCCATCCTCCATTAACATTGTTCTCTCCAAGCCTTCCCTTCTCCACTTCGAATTAGCCCATACCTAAATACTAGGAAACACTGGCCTCTTATTCCAGAAAGATCCTATTAAGGTTGTCGATCTTGCCCTCTCTCCAACCTTTAGCAAATTTAAAGGAGGACAAACTACCCCATCCTTCATTACTTCTCGATAGTGTTTCATCTGGACCCTGTTCTCATTAATATAAATCTTTTTACTCCAAGCACCCGTCAAAGTTTGATTCGTATTTACATTTCTGATCGGGGATTCACTAGGTAATGATGGAAATTCTTCACTCGTCTCCCTGTCTTCTTGTGACTGGCCCTCCATGGAGGGAGCATGTCTATTGTCATCCTCTATCCGTACCACAAAAGAGGGACTTTTTCCCAAAATTGGAACTAAACAAGGGTAAAAAGGTAAAAGCCAAATAGAGAAGACAAAGCATAAACAGTAGTGAGAATGTTAATCAAGCTCTTCAAGTCAATTTCTTTTCCACTATTAGGGAATTCTTAGCTTGTTCTTGTTTTTTATGCTTTGGTGCAGCTTCCAAAGAATTTTGATCTTAATGCTCTTGTGCACTTTAAATTCTTCAGTTTCTCCTTTGAAGTGTTATTTTCTTCCTTTTCTTGTAACTTATCTTTTGCAAATATGACTTTTATGTCAATTTTTACCTTATAGGTAGTGCAATCCTAAAGACGATACCCCTTGATTCCATTAGCATGTCTCAAAAAATTACATTTCCTAGATTTTCGATCTAACTTTAACATGTTTTAGGAATAATATATGTGCAAAACATGCAAATATATAAAGGGATGAATAATTTGTAGGATTACCAATCAACATCTCCATTGGTGTCTTAAACCCAATTGTTGTTGATAGAGACTGATTATCATAAAGTAAACGGTTTTTACTGTTTCTATCTAAAATGATCTAGCTTAACCTATAATCCTAAACATCTACAGTCTCATCAATAATAGGAAAATATCTAGCATCCTTTATATTTTTCAACATTAAATCAATACAATGTGTAGCACAAGGAGTTCAGAAAAAAATTATACTTATTTTGTAACCTTCTTCCCCCTGCTTTATAAGCAGAATCATTGTCAGTAATGAACAACAATATTTTTTGACCCTACTTGATTTACAATTTTATCAAATATCTCAAATAACTTAGTATTCCTAACAAGGTCAGATGCATTAATAGACTTCAAAAACATTGAGCTCTTTGCAGAATAAACCAGAAAATTAATAATAGGCTCATATCTTATAGTTGTCCAACCACATAATTGAACACTCATAAGTAGTCCAATCCATTCTTCTTTCTTCCAAATAACTTTTAATTTCGAAAGCTAAGTAACTCAAAAGTTTACCTCTGTCATCATCAATTGAAGAGGCTTTGTATCCCAGACTATAAGAGGCTATAGTATCCACCATAGGCTGATAATAGTATGACCGGTAAGCATTAAATGCTGCATCTCTATCATACCACCATCTAGTCATTGTCATATCTACATTATAAGTTGCATCTCTTTATTGCATGGCACTATGAATTGAAGATTGTGCTCTAAGAGTTGTTCATGGTGCAAAAAAATTCAACATCTGCCTTTTTCTTTTCCTAACATTAGGTCCAGGTGTAACATTCCCTTCTTGTTAGGAAGGAACACTACCATTACCACTACTACTACCACTACCACTACCACCATTTTCACTATCGTCAAGAAAATCAGCAAACAAACTTCCACTACCAATTTCATAATTCAATCTCTCCCTTCTACCTTTCTCATGTTGATATTCTTCAAGTAAAGTTTTGATTTGCCACTTTACATCATGACTTACATTTTTAGAGGATTCCACATCTCCTTTAACCCCATCCAAATGCTTCTTAAATTTAGTGATCCTCCAACTTTCAAAATTTAGTGGTTTGGTTTACGTCTGAAATAAGGATAGTATCAAAGGACCCTGTCTCGAATCTATGGCTACATTTGCCCTTTCATCCATGACCGATATGTCCTTTATTATCCTTTTTATAAAAGTTTATATTGGGCACTTTTATTATTAGAAATTGATCCATATCAACATAGTCAGTGTTGCCCACGACCTAAAGACTTAAAAAAAGAAGAATTTCATCATCATCTGAGTTACTCACAATATTACCTTAAGGGGTTATTGCATTCTTCTCTGGATTCTTCTTGTTCCAACACTCCTTCTTAAAGTGACTTTTCTTACCACAATTTTAATATTTGATATTCTTTCTATTTCTTGATTTGGACCTACCATGATTTTCATTCCAACTAGAACTATGTAATGTTGATCTTCATCTCGTAATGGATAGTGCCTCCGCTTATACGAATTTGACAATCTATCCACCTTATTCTTGCACCTTTACTTTTCTTCTAAATTAGTAGCAACATCTTCAAAGACTAAATAGTTTAAGCGAATATTATTCTCAAATTGATAATGATTAGATCATATGAATCTAGTTAACTTTGAAGTAGAAGTTCTACGTATTCATTTATATCTATTTTATAGCCCAATTATAAAAGTTCAGAAAATAGAGGATTAAAAGTATTGATATGATCCATCACTAAGGAGGATTTTGACATTTAAAGAGCCTAGAGTCATCTTTTTTGAAAAAATTTGCTGCGAATTGACTTAACATAATACAACTTCGTCAGTGTATCCCAAATATCCTTTGCACTCTTTTTCTCTTCTAAATTTGATAGGATTTCATCAACTAGACTCAAGTGTAGATTGGTGATAGCCTTGTCATTCATTTCCCTCCATTTGTTGTCATTTATGATCATCGTTGGTATTTCTCTGATGGCCTCCAAACAATTTTCTTTTGTTAAGATTGTCTTTATCGTCATCTTCCATAACGAGAAATTATTCTTGTTAAACTTTTTTATATAAAACTTTGTTGCGATTGTTGAAGTTGTTTTTTTCACTATTGAATCTATGCATTATATGAATAATGGTGCTAGGTCAGATTATGATACCACTACTAGGACATTGTGATTTGAAACACCTAAAATATAACTATGTTTGAAATGAGAAAATAAGGAAACAAAAGTAATTAACAAAAGACAAATTTAATGAAGAGAAGTATATATTTAAGAAAAACTTATCTCAATCTTTCTAATACACTCTACTCTCTCTTCATTTTTGTTTATGAAAAGATATAAAAATATAATACAAAATTAGAATACATCAAAACTAAAAACAGGTTAGTTAAAGCATATGAAACTATATATATATATAGTTTCATATGCTTTAACTAACCTGTTTTTAGTTTTGATGTATTCTAATTTTGTATTATATTTTTATATCTTTTCATAAACAAAAATGAAGAGAGAGTAGAGTGTATTAGAAAGATTGAGATAAGTTTTTCTTAAATATATACTTCTCTTCATTAAATTTGTCTTTTGTTAATTACTTTTGTTTCCTTATTTTCTCATTTCAAACATAGTTATATTTTAGGTGTTTCAAATCACAATGTCCTAGTAGTGGTATCATAATCTGACCTAGCACCATTATTCATATAATGCATAGATTCAATAGTGAAAAAAACAACTTCAACAATCGCAACAAAGTTTTATATAAAAAAGTTTAACAAGAATAATTTCTCGTTATGGAAGATGACGATAAAGACAATCTTAACAAAAGAAAATTGTTTGGAGGCCATCAGAGAAATACCAACGATGATCATAAATGACAACAAATGGAGGGAAATGAATGACAAGGCTATCACCAATCTACACTTGAGTCTAGTTGATGAAATCCTATCAAATTTAGAAGAGAAAAAGAGTGCAAAGGATATTTGGGATACACTGACGAAGTTGTATTATGTTAAGTCAATTCGCAGCAAATTTTTTCAAAAAAGATGACTCTAGGCTCTTTAAATGTCAAAATCCTCCTTAGTGATGGATCATATCAATACTTTTAATCCTCTATTTTCTGAACTTTTATAATTGGGCTATAAAATAGATATAAATGAATACGTAGAACTTCTACTTCAAAGTTAACTAGATTCATATGATCTAATCATTATCAATTTGAGAATAATATTCGCTTAAACTATTTAGTCTTTGAAGATGTTGCTACTAATTTAGAAGAAAAGTAAAGGTGCAAGAATAAGGTGGATAGATTGTCAAATTCGTATAAGCGGAGGCACTATCCATTACGAGATGAAGATCAACATTACATAGTTCTAGTTGGAATGAAAATCATGGTAGGTCCAAATCAAGAAATAGAAAGAATATCAAATATTAAAATTGTGGTAAGAAAAGTCACTTTAAGAAGGAGTGTTGGAACAAGAAGAATCCAGAGAAGAATGCAATAACCCCTTAAGGTAATATTGTGAGTAACTCAGATGATGATGAAATTCTTCTTTTTTTAAGTCTTTAGGTCGTGGGCAACACTGACTATGTTGATATGGATCAATTTCTAATAATAAAAGTGCCCAATATAAACTTTTATAAAAAGGATAATAAAGGACATATCGGTCATGGATGAAAGGGCAAATGTAGCCATAGATTCGAGACAGGGTCCTTTGATACTATCCTTATTTCAGACGTAAACCAAACCACTAAATTTTGAAAGTTGGAGGATCACTAAATTTAAGAAGCATTTGGATGGGGTTAAAGGAGATGTGGAATCCTCTAAAAATGTAAGTCATGATGTAAAGTGGCAAATCAAAACTTTACTTGAAGAATATCAACATGAGAAAGGTAGAAGGGAGAGATTGAATTATGAAATTGGTAGTGGAAGTTTGTTTGCTGATTTTCTTGACGATAGTGAAAATGGTGGTAGTGGTAGTGGTAGTAGTAGTGGTAATGGTAGTGTTCCTTCCTAACAAGAAGGGAATGTTACACCTGGACCTAATGTTAGGAAAAGAAAAAGGCAGATGTTGAATTTTTTTGCACCATGAACAACTCTTAGAGCACAATCTTCAATTCATAGTGCCATGCAATAAAGAGATGCAACTTATAATGTAGATATGACAATGACTAGATGGTGGTATGATAGAGATGCAGCATTTAATGCTTACCGGTCATACTATTATCAGCCTATGGTGGATACTATAGCCTCTTATAGTCTGGGATACAAAGCCTCTTCAATTGATGATGACAGAGGTAAACTTTTGAGTTACTTAGCTTTCGAAATTAAAAGTTATTTGGAAGAAAGAAGAATGGATTGGACTACTTATGAGTGTTCAATTATGTGGTTGGACAACTATAAGATATGAGCCTATTATTAATTTTCTGGTTTATTCTGCAAAGAGCTCAATGTTTTTGAAGTCTATTAATGCATCTGACCTTGTTAGGAATACTAAGTTATTTGAGATATTTGATAAAATTGTAAATCAAGTAGGGTCAAAAAATATTGTTGTTCATTACTGACAATGATTCTGCTTATAAAGCAGGGGGAAGAAGGTTACAAAATAAGTATAATTTTTTTCTGAACTCCTTGTGCTACACATTGTATTGATTTAATGTTGAAAAATATAAAGGATGCTAGATATTTTCCTATTATTGATGAGACTGTAGATGTTTAGGATTATAGGTTAAGCTAGATCATTTTAGATAGAAACAGTAAAAACCGTTTACTTTATGATAATCAGTCTCTATCAACAACAATTGGGTTTAAGACACCAATGGAGATGTTGATTGGTAATCCTACAAATTATTCATCCCTTTATATATTTGCATGTTTTGCACATATATTATTCCTAAAACATGTTAAAGTTAGATCGAAAATCTAGGAAATGTAATTTTTTGAGACATGCTAATGGAATCAAGGGGTATCGTCTTTAGGATTGCACTACCTATAAGGTAAAAATTGACATAAAAGTCATATTTGCAAAAGATAAGTTACAAGAAAAGGAAGAAAATAACACTTCAAAGGAGAAACTGAAGAATTTAAAGTGCACAAGAGCATTAAGATCAAAATTCTTTGGAAGCTGCACCAAAGCATAAAAAACAAGAACAAGCTAAGAATTCCCTAATAGTGGAAAAGAAATTGACTTGAAGAGCTTGATTAACATTCTCACTACTGTTTATGCTTTGTCTTCTCTATTTGGCTTTTACCTTTTTACCCTTGTTTAGTTCCAATTTTGGGAAAAAGTCCCTCTTTTGTGGTACGGATAGAGGATGACAATAGACATGCTCCCTCCATGGAGGGCCAGTCACAAGAAGACAGGGAGACGAGTGAAGAATTTCCATCATTACCTAGTGAATCCCCGATCAGAAATGTAAATACGAATCAAACTTTGACGGGTGCTTGGAGTAAAAAGATTTATATTAATGAGAACAGGGTCCAGATGAAACACTATCGAGAAGTAATGAAGGATGGGGTAGTTTGTCCTCCTTTAAATTTGCTAAAGGTTGGAGAGAGGGCAAGATCGACAACCTTAATAGGATCTTTCTGGAATAAGAGGCCAGTGTTTCCTAGTATTTAGGTATGGGCTAATTCGAAGTGGAGAAGGGAAGGCTTGGAGAGAACAATGTTAATGGAGGATGGAAAAATTTTGTTTAAGTTTGCGCCAGACAGTAACTTGGATGAATTATTAGAGCTGGGTCTATGGCACATTGGTGGTCAACCAATGTTTGTGCAAAAAATGGAAGCTGGGAATGGAGGTCAACAGAAATAACATAGAGATGTTCCCCATTTGGATTCAATTTCACAACTTTCCATTAGAGCTATGGATAATGGAAGGTTTAAGCTTTATAGTTAGCTCCATAGGAAAGCCAATATGCATGGATGCTTAAACCTCTAGTATGGAGAAGATTGGTTATGCAAAAATCTGTGTGGAGGTCAATAGAAATGTAGTACTTCCAGAAACACTTTTTATAATAAGATTAGGGCTAATAAGAGAAATGGAGAAGGCTAACTTCAAGGTATCTTATCTGTGGAAGCCCCAAAATGTTACTAAAGAATGGAGGCCTACGGGGAGAAAATTCAATTCAGGCTAGCAAGAGGAATTAGTAAAATCAGATTTGGGATCTAATGAGCATCATATGGTTCCTGAAAGTCTACAGGATAATGTTATGGAGTCGACAGTGAATGTGAATACTCATACTGAAACTATTGTAAATGCATAACAAGGGGGAGAAGTGGAAGGAAGTATAAGTGTATAAAAGATTAACAATGTGGTTGGGACAGATGAGGCTTAGACTTAAAATTTTGTTGAAATTGAGGTAAGGGAAGATATTGGTAGAAAAATGATAAAAATTAATGGACAGTATCAGGCAATAAACAATACAATTATCATAGAGTAAGAAGACAATGCAATGAGTAAGGGCAATAGGTGGGTCAGGCTGTAGTAACTTTCGAGGATAATTCTAAAGTATCAATACAAATAGTATAGCAGAATGATTTGAAGGATGGGAGTTTTGTTACACATAGTTATAATAAAAGGAAGTCTGCAAGAAGGATGGCTAAATCTAAAGGGGTTTCCCCTTAGATGACTATACTAGTATGTAATACAGGGGGGTTAAATGACCCTCTTAAGAAGATGATGGTAAAGGAAGTTGTAGAGGAGAGAAAACCTATTTTGGTGGGTCGTCTGGAGACCAAAATAAAGACCCCTTCTGATAAAGGAGGTATGGCTTTTTTAGGTCCTAAATGGAAGTTTATCTCTAATCATGCATATCATTAAAATGGTAGAATTTTATGTTGGTATAATTATAATTTTGTGGAGGCAAATGTTATCAAGATAAGTGAGCAACTGGCTGATAGGCAAGTTCTATTTTGAAATAGCAATAGTATATACATCGAATTTTGCATTTTAAAGGGAAAAGAGAGCAGTTGAAGATTCTTCATGATGGTAGATTCTTCATGATGGTATACAGTCCCTGTGGTTAGTAATAGGGGACTTTAATTGTTGTCATAATTCAGATGAAGCAGAGGGTGGAGCTGGTTGCAATTCTAGAATAGGGAAAAAGCTTTCACAGCTTTTTCAAAGAGTTGATCTATTGGACCTTAGAGGATTAGGTAGGTGGTTCAGTTAGGAAAACAAATAACAGGGGAATATGCTAATAAGGAAAAAGCTAAATAGAGCTTTGGTGAATCACAGGTGGCTTAATTTCTTCCTAGAGCTTCTGCATTTTTTGGTGATCCAGTATTCTCTAATCATACTTTTATCCTGGTACAACAGATGTGTGTAGGGATAAGAATGGATGCTCCTTTCAGATTTTTCAATGGGTTAACTCAAGTAGAGGGTTTTATGGCCTTAATTAGCAGGGTATGGGAACAGGAGGTGCAAGGTTATAAATCTTTTTAGCTAATGCAAAAATTAAAGTTAGAAAAAGTTACTATTAAGCAATTTAGTAAGAATGTTATCATAATTTGAAAGAGTTGAGTAAAACATTGATAGAGGCTCAGCAGAAGTATTATTAGGATCCTCATAATATGGGACTAAGTGTAAGGGTAAGTCGCCTTGTTCATTGTCTAAGGCGCCTTATGCCTTTACGATACTGACAAGTCGCCTTGTATATGC
>JANQAP020000200.1:6774020-6799404 GCA_026874005.2 Erythroxylum coriaceum | reverse complement strand
ACTAAGAAACGTTGAAGCAGAGAGGATGAAGCAATATCAGGAAGAGCTGAAATTACATAATTCAATTATGAAAAAAAAACAAGACAGACGTGGCTTAAAGATGGGGATGTTAATTATAAGTTTTTCCATGCGTCCATATTGGTGAGGAGGAACAATAATACAATTATTGAATTGAAGGATGAGGTGGGTAACACTATAAAAGATCAACAGGAGTTATCTAATTATATAATAGGCTACTTCATAAATCTGATGAGAAGGTCTGAAGTTCAACAGACAGGTTTTAGGGTAAAACTATTCTGGAGTTCATTCCAAATCAGTCACTACTGAAGATGCTCAATACCCCTTTCAATTCTTAGCAAGTGAAAGAGGTGTTATTTAGTCTTAATGGCTCAAAGGCTCCTAGTCCTGATGGTTATTCTGATGATTTTTTTTCAAAAAACTTGGAACATCACTGGCCCTTTTCTAACAAATGTGATGTTGGAGTTCTTTTACTCTAATTCAATACTAAAGGAGGTAAACCATACTTTCATTTGCTTAGTTCCTAAGAAGGACAAACCTACTATGATTTTTGATTATAGACCAATTTCTTGTTATTCAACTATTTATAAAATAATTGTCAAATTACTGGCAAATAGATTGAGAATAATTTTGTCTGAGGTGGTTAATTTGGCATAAGGTGCATTTCTACCTTTGCGAAGTATATGTGACAATATATTGATTATATAGGAGCTGTTGGGTATCATTCTAGTAAACACAATAAGAATTGTGCTTGAAGATAGACCTGTTTAAAGCATATGATTCCATTAGCTTGGAATATTTACAAGATTGTCTAGAAGCCATTGGATTACCTGATAGAATTCAGAAGTGGATAATGCAATGTATTCAAACAACCTCTGTAAGTGTATCAGTGAATGGAATACCTTCTAGACCTTTTAAAAACACTAGAAGGATTAGGCAAGAGGATCCACTTTCCCTTTACCTTTTCACTCTAGCGATGGAAAGATTTTCCAAACTTGTATCCAAACTTGTGGAAAGTAATGGAATGTTTCAATATCATTACAAATGTAGGGAGATGAAGCTTTCATATTTGCTTTATGCAGATGATGTTATACTATTATACAAGGCTGAACCTTAGGCTATTCGGATGATGATGAACATGGTGTAAACATTTTCTGGTTGGTCAAGGATGGAGATGAATGAGAAGAAGAGTGGACTGTACATGTCCTCTAATGTTAGGAATCCTAAATGGATTAGCAGTATGGTCAGGTTTTAACTACAGGATACTCCTTTCAGATATTTGGGGGTATCTATAACTTTGGGTAAACCTAAATTCTCAGATTTTCTTCCTTTGATTGAGAAATTGAAAACTAGAATTCTTGCTTGGCAAAACAGATTCCTATCTATAGCTACAAGAGTAACCCTTACTACTTTAGATTGAACAGCATGCATGTTCATTAGGTAGCTTATATGGTTATTCCGAAGAGGGTGATCAAGGAAATGGATAGGTTACTGAAATCTTTTCTATGGTCTAGAAAAACTGACAATAGCAAACATACAAATGTGAAGTGGAGTGAAATAACTATTCCAAAGATGTATAGGGGACTAGGGGTTATTTTGATTAATCAAATACAAAACATGTTGCTTTTCAAGAGGATTTAGAGATTATATAATGACAAGGAAGCATTATGGTTAAAATGGATGAATGCTTATTACCTTAAAAATCAAAACTTCTGGCAGCTACAATAGACTTGTGAATATTCATGATTACTTAAGCATATGCTGAACCTAAAGGAGCAGATTTATCCTTATATGAAGTATACGTTAGGGGACGGGGAAGAGATATGGTTGTGGTTTGGTAATTGGATTGATTTCAGTCCTCTTATACAAAAAGATGAATTAACATTGCTCAGAAATATAATTCTTAAGGATGTTAAGGTGGCTTGGTTAATTCAAGATAGGGAATAGGTTGGTAGCTTTAGGAATTTTTAGCTGCTATCTAACTATTTTTCGAGGATTGATAGTTGTAGATTGCATTGTATTTTTATAGGTAATTTGATATGTGTTTAGTGGTTAAGTTGATTGTTTAGTGTGTGTTTAGCTTAAGAATTGTGTTAGTTCATAAACATTTGTGTTTTAAGTGTTCTTTGGGTGAGAACGTGTTTTTGAGCTTCAATTATATATATATGAGGTGCTGTGATGAATTTGTTAGTGTTTTAGGGCATTCAGAACAGTTTCGGAGGAGACTCGAACGAAAATATAAGGCCACGATCATGGAGAACCTGCCACAATCATGACAGAAGCACCAACATAGGGCCACGATCGTGGCATTTGACAGAAGCTTAAGCATATGGCCACAATCATGGGGGATATGCCATGATCGTGACAGAGAGCAGATAACCAGGCCAAGATCGTGCACTAAGGGCCACGATTGTGGCCTACACGCAGACAAACGTGGAGTCACTTTCAGATTCGAGTTTTCGAGGGACATCTCAGACATTTTGGACCCCAAAAAAGACACTAGGGTTATCTTAATTGGAAAATACTATAAAAGGATAATGATGGAACCTTAGAGAAAAAGTCTACATTTTGCCTACATTTGGAAAAAAGAGAGAGTGAAAGAAGAGAGAGAGAAAAGAAGAAGAGGAGGAAGAAGAAAAGGGTTCTGATGCTGAAGCTTCCCAGAATAGGTGATCTCCCAACGTCACGACTCTCTTGAATCATCAAACCTGAGTTTCATTTCCTCCCCATTTACTTTTTTATTCATTTAAATTTGTAAGATTGAGATATGTTATATAGATATGGATTTTAAGTTGTTAATGATGTTCTAACTTTACATTCGGGATTTTGCTTATCTTTAATGTTAATCTAGTTAGTTTGTGTTTACTTAAGTTAGGTGTTACGACTGATTGATGTATTTGCATACTTCAATAATAAACTGAAAGTGTGAACCGAATAAAAATGAATAAATTGGATTAACGAGAGTTAGGTGATGTAATTGACCACTTAATCAATCTAGTTGGTAATTTTATGGAGAGAGATCTTGTGCAAGACCCGATTATTTATTAAAGAGCTTTAGAACTAATTTGAATTATGGGTAATTTGTGAAATAAGAGATTGCAAGTCCATAATTCGATTAGGTTTCACAACTTAGGGAATGGTTATAACTCGAGAGAGAGTAATTAACCCTACAATCATCTAGAACTGACACCCCATAAATGCATAAAAGGCTAGATTAGTGTTAATGATAGGTAAAATCTCCTCTCCCATAACTTGATTAATTCTCTCTTCGAATTTCCACTAATGCATTATTCGATTGTTGCTAGTTTGTTTTCATTTAGTTTACTTTTCAGTCATTATTCAAATTTGAGTCTTAAACAAAGTACAACCTGAATTAAGTGGTGCCTAAGCATAATATCTGTAGGACGATATCTACCTTTTAATACAAGTAACAACCTATATACTTGCAGTTTTTAATGTAAAACAAGTAATTGGTTTTGCAATCAACAGGTTTTTAACGCCATTACCGGGGATTGTTTTGTTTAACATCTTGTTTAGTTTAGGTGACTTTGATTTAAGAGTGTTTGATATTTTTCCTTGAGTTTTTGTAGGTTTATGAACATAAGGAGTACAAGAAGGTCTAACGAGCTTAGTGAAGAAGAGCTTTAAGATATTTCGCAGCACGAAAAAGAGGTAAGAAGAGCTAGACGCTAAGAACAAATACAAAGGAATATGGCAGAAGAAGGAGAGCAAGGAGGAGTTGAGAGGACATTGATAGACTTTATGAGGATAGGTTTCAATCTTTAAGGAGTTGCAAGGCCAGCGATTCAAGCCAATAATTTTGAGAAGAAGCTGGCACTCTTTAATATACTTCAGAGCAGTGGGCAGTTTTATGGGTTGTCCAATAAAGATCCCAACACCCATCTCGTAAATTTCTTGCAGATTTTTGATACCTTTAGGTTTAATGAGATGTTTGATGATGTTGTGAGATTAAGATTGTTTTCTTTTACCTTGAGGGATCGGGCAAAGGCATGGTACAATTCACTCATTACAAGCCAAATCACTACTTGGGAGTAGTAGCCCAAGCTTTCTTAGCTAAGTACTTTCATTTGATTAAGACAACAAGAATCATCGAAGAGATCACCAAATTTAACAAAGTGATGGCGAGTTGTTGTATGAATCTCGGGAGAGATTTAGGGAATTACAAAGGAGTTGCCCCCACCACAACCTTCCGATGAAATTTCTTTTGTAGACATTCTACAACAGTGTAACTCAGAGCACAAGAGGAATAATAGATGCAACTATATGAGGGTCTTTGATGAGGAAAACCATTTATGCAGCTCATGATCTTTTGGAAGAGTTAGTGAGTAATAGTTGTATGTGGTCAAATGAAAGGAGCAGATAAGGGTCCAAGGAGCAAAAAGGAATGATTCCACTTGATTTACTGACAGCTTTGCAAGAGCTCACCAAGCAGTTGAGTAACATGCAAGGAGCTTCTTCATCCACAGTCAAAACCATGCAGTTACAATGTGAATTATATGGGCGGGACAATCATGTCATGGCTGAATGTTTCTTACTAGGAGCGAGTGGTACAGAACAATTAAATTACTTGGGTCAACTGTAAAGAGGTAACAACAATCTATACTCTAATATTTACAATCTTGGGTGGAAAAGCCACCTAAATTTTTCATGGAGTACTAACAATATAGATAGCCAAGTGAGAGCACAAGGACCTCCTGGATTTCAACAAGACCATCTTGGATCTTTGAAGAATAAAATGGACAAGTTAATGGACGTATTGAGGTCAAAGTTCTCAAGCTGAGAGGAAGGTCAAAGAAGACAAGAAGAGAGTAAAAAAAGAATAGAGGTAAAGTTTAACTAGATTGCTAAGAACCATGCCTTATCCATCCATAACTTGGAGGTACAGGTAGGTCAACTTACTAATGCTTTGCTTCTAGGAATGCAGGATGATTACCAAGAAACACTAAGGCCAATCCAAAGGAGCAACTTAAGGCGATCACATTTAGGAGTGGCAAGCAGTTGGAGGAGCCAAGTTTGTAAAAAATAGCCAACAAAAGGAAAAGGTAGAAGATAAAGAAGAAGAGAAGCCGTATGTACCACCACCACCCTACAAGCCTAAGATTCCATATTTACAGAGGGTGAGATAACATCAAGTAGACACTCAATTCTCTAAATTTTTGGATAAGTTGAAGAAACTTCATATTAATTTGTCTTTGGTGGAGGCATTGGAGTGTATGGCCAAGTATGCGAAGTTTCTCAAGGACATATTGACACATAAACGCACTTGGGAGGATAATCAGATGGTGACCTTGACGGAAATTATACTTCAATCATCACAAGCACAATGCCTTCAAAATTGTAAGATCTAGGGAATTTTACTATTTCATGTGTTGTTGGTGATTTTGACTTTTCTAAATGCTCATGTGATTTAGGCACAAGTATTAACTTAATGCCTTTAACTATTTTTAGGAAATTGGGGCTAGGAGATGTCAAGCTAAAATTCATGTTTATCCAACTTATGGATCAATCCATTAAAAGGCCATTTTGGGTAGTAGAAGATGTTTTGGTAAAAGTGGTTAAATTTATAATTCTTGTTGATTTAGTTTTGTTGGATTTTGAAGAAGATAGGAATTGTCCATTGATTTTGGGCAGGCCTTTTATGAATACTGGTAGGGCATTAGTTGATGTACATAAAGGAAAACTGGTTTTGAGAATTGGTGATAAGCAGGTTAAATTTAATATGACTAAATCTTTGAAGAAACCAGTGGATAGAAGTGTTTGTATGAAGATTGATGTTGTGGATGATTGTGTGAAGGAGGTTGAGAAGGAAAATGAAAAGGAGTTGGGAAAATTATTGAAGTGCATAGGGATGAGAGTGTGAGTGAAGAGAAATTGTGTGAGGAGGGTGAGAGAGAGAAGTTAGAGAGAGAGAGGATGCACCTACGCCACCTTCCACTATAAAGCCTCCCACTTTAGAACTAAAACCCTTACCTTCTTACCTAAGATACACATTTTTAGGCAAGGACCATACCGTACCCATCATCATTTCCAACCAATTGAATATTGAGCAAGAAGAGAAAGTGGTAGAGACCATTAAGAAGAGGATGAGAGCCATGGGGTGGCAAATTTCTGATATTAGGGGGATTAGGCCCAATATGGTGATGCATAGGATTAACTTTGAAGATGGATGCCAGACAATGAGGGAGAGACAAAGAAGGTTAAATCCAAATATACAAGAAGTTGTGAAGAAGGAAGTGGTGAAGATTTTAAATGCAGGTATTATATACCCAATTTTAGATAGTAAGTGGGTGAGTCCGGTGCAATGTGTGCCTAAGAAGAGAGGCGTGACAGCGATGGAAAATGAAAAATGTGAATAGATTTCCATTAGGACCATCACAGGTTGGAGAGTGTGCATTGACTATATGAAGCTTAATTTGGCCACTAAGAAAGACCATTTTCCATTACCTTTTATGGACCAAATGATTAAGAGGGTAGCTGGCCATGCTTTTTTTTGCTTTTTTTGATGGATATTCATGATACAATCAGGTGTTCATATACCCACTAGACCAAGAGAAAACCACTTTCACTTTTCCTTAAGGGACTTTTGCTTTTAGGAGGATGCTTTTTGATCTATGCAATGCACCAGCCACATTCTAAAGGTGCATGATGATCACCTTTGCATATATGATTGAGGACTTCATGGAGGTATTTATGGATGACTTCTCTATTTTTGGAGACTCTTTTGATCATTGTTTGTTTAATTTGGATAGAGTATTACAAAGATGCGAGGAGTCTCTTTTAGTCTTGAATTAGGAGAAGTGTCTTTTCATAGTCTAAGAGGGAATAGTTTTAGGCCATAAAATCTCATGCAAGGGGATTGAGGTAGATCGAGCTAAGACTGAAGTGATTGAGATGCTTCCACCTCCTACTAACATTAATGGCATCTAAGCATTCTTTAGTCATACAGGGTTTATAGACGGTTCATCAAGGATTTTTCTTTTATTGCTAGACTATTAACTAACTTGTTAGTTAAAGATGTTCCTTTTATGTTTGATGATGATTGTTTAAATGCCTTTAATGGGTTAAAGATGACACTTACAACAGTACCTATTTTGACGACACTAAATTTGTCACTTCCTTTCGAGATCATGTGTGATGCAAACGACGATGCTATTGGCTATGTACTCAGACAGTGGATGAAGTTACATGCAATTTACTATGCTAGCAAGACCTTGATGAGAGCACAACTTAACTAAACCACCACTGAGAAGGAGTTGCTTGTAGTGGTATTTACATGTGAAAATTTTCTTAACTTTTGGGCTCACAAGTTATTGTTTTTACAAATCATGCGGCATTACGTTATCTCTTTGCAAAGAAGAATTCCAAGGCTAGGCTTAATCGATGGGTGCTTCTACTCTAAGAATTCAACATTGAAATTAAAGATAATAAAGGAGCAGAAAATGTTGTGGCGGACCACCTATCAGGGCTTGAAGGGGAATAAAATGAAGAAGAAGAGGAAATTGAAGAGTGTTTTCCTTACGAGGCTTTAATGATGGTAGAAAATCCTTTTCTTTCTTGGTTTGCATATATTGCCAATTATCTCTCAGGTGGTATTCTTCCCCCTAATCTCTCACATCAATAAAGGAATCAATTTTTATTTCAATTTTTTGGCTATATTTGGGATGAAATTGTGTTATATAAAATATGCGATGATAGTTTGATTCGTAAGTGTGTCCTTGAAGATGAAATGATTGAAGTTTTGACTCAGTGTCATAGTTCAGTTTATGCTGGACACTATGGAGCAAACAAGATGGTTGCTCGCATTTTGGAGTGTGGATTCTATTGGCCAAAATTATTTAAGGATGCTCGAGATTTTGTATTATGTTGTGATAGGTGCCAAAGAGTGGACAATATTTTGAAGAGAGATGAGATGTCACTTTCAAACATCGTAGAGGTGGAGAAATTTGATGAGTGGGGCTTGGATTTCATGGGACCATTCCCATCTTCCCTCAGTAACTCTTATATATTAGTTGGAGTTGTTTATATGTCCAGGTTGGTCGAAGCAATAACTACTCCAACAAATAATGGCAACATGCTGTAACGATTCATCATGAAGATCTTCACTAGATTTGGGGTGCCTAAAGTTATCATAAGTGACGGAGGGAGCCGCTTTTGCAACAAACCTTTAAGGCTCTTCTGAGAAGATATAATGTTCATCATAGAGTGGCAACTTCTTACCATCCGTAGATGAGTGGCTAAGTGGTGGTGGTGAATGGAGAGTTGAAAAAGATTTTAGAGAAGGTAATGAGCACATCAAGGAAAGATTGGGCTTTGAAGCTGGATGATACGTTGTGGGTTTACAAGACAGCTTTCAAAACTCCTATAGGCACAACACCATATCGACTTGAATATGGCAAGGCTTGCCATTTACCATTAGAGTTAGAGCATAGAGCTTATTGGGCAGTTAGAAAATTAAACATAGATTGGAAGTTAGCAGGAGAAAAGAGATTGTTATAACTTAATGAATTGGAAGAACTAAGATATGAGGAATATGAAAATGCCAAGTTGTACAAAGAAAGAGCTAAGAAGTGGCATGATGACCACATTAAGAAGAAGGAATTCAAGAGTGGGGACTTAGTCCTTCTATTTAATTAACGACTTTGGTTATTTCTCGGAAAGCTCAAGTGAAGATGGAGTGGCCCATTCAGGGTTAGTCAACTATTTCCCTATAGAGCATTGGAGTTAGAAAATGAAATGGTGAAACTTTTAAGGTTAATGAACATAGATGCAAGCTTTGCTTTAGAGGGACATTCTCATAAGAAAGGGAAGTACTCTCTTGCCTTTCACTCACTCTTTTATGACTTCATATGGAATGGTCAAGCTAATTACCTTAACTTAGCATGTTTGTATTTTATTTATTTATCTTTGTGTTAATGTGGTTTTGTTTTGATTTGATAATATTTAGTTTGGTTTAATTTGTTTTGTCCTTCATTCTCTTGTTGGTTAGGTCCCCAATGATACATTTGAGGTTACTTGAAGATTTATTGTGCATCACAGCTTATTAGAGGACCAAAGGATGAGAGGAAAAACATGCCACTTCCATCGGCATCAACACCATAAGCCCATCTTATCTTTAATCTCTTCTATTATTCTTTTTGTGTTTTGTGTTTTGTTTTTCATGGTGTTGTTTGTTGGTTTTGAATGTTCTCTTTTTCAAATTGAGGACAATGTTTTGTTTAAGTGTGGGGAGGTAGTCTTTGCATTTATGTTTGCATTTTTGCATGTCCTTTAAGATGCATGTTGGGTTGTTATTATTAGGTGTGTCATTTCCCATACATTTGAATCTTTGAAATGAATTTGTTGCTATAAGATTTTATCATGCTAGTTGGAGTGAGATTAAATGCGTGTGTGAACTTAAATTAGGCTACTTGAGTGGAGAGTGAACCATGTGGAGTGATGAAAGTAGTTAGCTGCATAAGCTTACTCAGTATTTGACACTTGAACAATGAGGTATTGTATAGAAGCATAATGAATTTTCATTTGACCTTATGCGAGGAATTAAGTCTTTATAACTCTATTTTATAGTCATTTCATTTCCTTGTTTGTGTGATGCTTCCTTAGGTGATTACCTTTAGAACTTGCTTTGAATCGGTTTAAATCTATTGGATGCATGCTAGATAGAAATGATTAAGGCCTTCTTGCTTTAACCTTTGGCTTATATGACCTACCCTTTTATTATCCCTTGCTAGCCCTATTGAGCGTTTAACCTTTTGTTTCATTAAATTACCCAATTTTAAAACCCACAAACCCCATTAGCTTACCCAATCACAAGTTAATAGAGAGCTAAGTGATACTTGAGTGTGGAATCATAAGTTAAGAGCACATGACATATAGTTGTTGTTTTCTATTCATCATTTCTTTATTATGAAAAAAGATGAGAAAAAAAGAGAAAAGAACAAAATCAAACTAAAAAAGAAAAGAAAAGAAAAGAAAAGAAAAAGGAATAACATGTAATAGCTACAATAAGTGCGAAGAAGTAGTCTTATCTATTTGTATATCTTAGAAGTTTCTCTTTATCATCCTTTGGTACACTTATAAATGCTTGTGATAGACCTCTAAAACCTGTTTAACCCACCTTAACCTAGCCATATTACAACCTGAAATAAAGCCCTTTTGATCTATACTGGCATGTAATCATTGTGGAGAAGAATTGGTGTATTAGCAAGCCCATGATAGTGTAGTTTAATATAGGAAGTTTGAGCGAAACACTAACCATCAAACACTTGAGAGAAATAAGTGAAAACTGTAAAGAAGGTCTATTTTGAATTTACACTTATCTTTGAATGATGGTTTCATAGGTTGAGTTTGTTTATGTACACTAACAAAAATTAGTGAAGATGTGTCTAGTAGCTTGACACTTGAGTTGGCCAATGTTTGAGGGATTGCATGATTTAATCTTTATGAAAATAAAGTGATAGAATCTTATTGGTTGTATTTGTTCTTTGCTTAAGGACAAGCAAAAGTTTAAGTGTAGGAATGTTGATAAGCGTACATTGCATTGTATTTTTATAGGTAATTTTATATATTTTTAGTGGTTAAGTTGATTGTTTAGTGTGTGTTTAGCTTAAGAATTGTATTAGTTCATAAACATTTGTGTTTTAAGTGTTCTTTGGGTGAGACATGTTTTTGAGCATCAATTTTATATATATGAGGTGTCGTGATGAATTTGTTAGTGTTTTAGGGCATTCGGAAGAGTTTTGGAAGAGACCCAAACCAAAACATAAGGCCACGATCATAGGGGACTTGGCACAATCGTGACAGAAACACTAACATAGGGCCACGATTGTGGCAGTGACAGAACCTTAAGCATAGGGCGGCGATCGTGGGGGATATGACACGATTATGGGGGAGAGCAGATAACTAGGCCACGATCGTGCACTAAGGGCCACGATTGTGGCCTGTGAGCAGGCAGATGTGGAGTCACTTTCGAATTTAACTTTTCGAGGGACATTTCAAACCCCGAAAAGACACTAAGGTTACCTTAATTGGAAAAGCTTATAAAAGGATAATGATGGAACCCTAGAGAAAAAGTTTACATTTTTCCTACATTTGGAAACCCAAAATAGAGATAGAAAGAAGAGAGAGAAAAGAAGAAGAGGAAGAAGAAGATGGTTCCGACACTGAAGCTTCCCAGAATGGGTAATCTCCAGATGCCACTACTCTCTCGAATCATCAAACCTGAGTTTCATTTCCTCCCCATTTACTTTTTTATTCATTTAAATGTGTAAGATTGAGATGGGTTGTATGGATATGGATTTTGAGTTATTAATGATGTTCAAACTTTATCTTCAGGATTTACTTGTCTTTAATGTTAATCTAGTTGATTTGTGTTTACTTGAGTTAGGTGTCGTGATTGATTGATGTATTTGCATACTTTGGTAACAAACCAAGAGGGTGAATATGATAAAAATGATTAGAATGGATTAATGAGAGTTAGGTGATGTAATTGACCGTTTAATCAATCTAGTCGGTAATTTCACAGAGAGAGATCCCGTGTAAGACCCAATTGTTTATTAGAGAGCTTTAGAACTAATTAGAATTGTGGGTCATTGGTGAAATGAGAGATTGCAAGTCTATAATTTGATTAGGGTTCAAAATTTAAGGAATGGTTATAACTCGAGAGAGAGTAATCAACCTGATGATTGTCTAAAACTGACACCCCATAAATGCATAAAAGGCTAGATTTGTGTTAATGATAGGTAAAATCTCCTCTCCCATAACTTGATTAATTTTCTCTTCAAAATTTTGCTATTGCATTATTCAATTGTTGCTAGTTTGTTTTGATTTAGTTTACTTTTCAGTCATTATTAAAATTTGAGTCTTAAACAAAGCACAACCTGAATTAGATGGTGCCTAAGCACAACCTCTGTAGGACGATATCTGCTTTTTACTAAAATTAATGACTCCTATACTTGCGATTTTTAACATAAAACAAGTAATTGGGTTTGCAATCAACAAGTATACCTGCTGTAAGAAGTAAGGATAAAATGGTATGAACATTACATATTAGTGGGATTTTCACTAACAGATATGGGCACAATGTACTTATTTAGAAAATGGAGGTAGTTTCGTGGGCAAAGACCATCTGGAAAGAAGTGTTCATATTCTCTTGGTTAGCAATAAAGAATAGACTAAAAACTAAAGATAGTTGATTTGGAAGTAATGATCCGTTATGTGTCTTATGTAAACAAGTGAACAAAAGCAGAAACCATTTGTTCTTTGAATGTAGCTATAACAAATCAGCGTGGAGTATAATTTTGAATATGATATAACTCCCAAGCTTCAACTTTACATGGCATGAGACATTGAATACTATCGTTAGGTGCACCAGAACAAGTCAAAGGAATAGCATAATCATTAAGACTTCATTTCAGATGGTAATTTATTATATCTGAAGAGAAAGGAATCAGAAACTTTACAAGAAGAGGAGCAGCATAAGTATAAACTTGTTGAGCAAATTGTCAACATGATTAGAGTGGTTATGTTAGCCAATGGAAAGTAATGCACAATTAGCCAAGAGCTTAAGGAAATGTGGTTAATATGATTTGTATTTTGTAGTTGTTGTATATATTGAGTAGGATAACCTCTTTTGATATAATTGTATGATCCTTATTTAGGATCAAGTACTAGCTTATGCTATTAGTTAATATATATTATTTTTAGTTTTTTTGAAAAAAACAAAAACAAGCTGAGTCCTCAGCCCTAGAGATTCGACGATCAACTTAAGAAAGGAGAGAACTGGCTTGGCACTTAGAATACATTATGGGAGGTAACATTGAGTATTGTTTACTAATAGAGGATGGACAACCATCAACTTTCCATAAGACTGTAAAAGGCCAAAAAGATTCTCTATGGATGATAGCAATGCAAAAAGAAATCTATGCCCTCTATAAAAATAAGACATATAATTTCATTTCATTGTCATAATGAAGGAAGACCATTGTCAACAAATTGGTATATAAGATCAAATAAGATGGCAACGACTAAGTGGAGCTTTATCATACATGGTTAGTGACGAGAGGATATGTTAAGAAAGAAGGTACTGACTTTAACTCAATATTTTCTCTTGCTGTTTGATTCATGATTGGTTTATTTCTACACCACAATTAATTTTTCAATAAGTGCATGATGTAGTTGTAGCTAGTACTAGCAAGTATGGGTCAGTCCCATAAAAATAGTGATTACTGTTAATTACCTTTCTCTTATTATCTAACCTAAGGATTGATTTCAGATTTTAATAACTAATATTAAAACTTAAACAATTAAAATAAAATAGGTAGCAATGTTGAATGATATGTTCTTAATTGATTATGCATTTATTCCATAACATTTAGTGATTATTGATATGAAAATACTTAAGATACTCACTTTAGTTCATATTTGGAGCTGAAGAAGCTAAAGTGAGTCGAAAGTATTATAATTGAGTCGTTTTGATAGTGTAATTCATGGCTGTAACATGAATTACACTATCAAAAGAATTAAGCTAGCTATCCCATTTTATGACATCTATCTATTTATCATATGATGAGACAAGATAAAGCATAAAAATGGAGGTATGTGTAACATTTTAACTAAAATGCTACAACTATAAGCATTGTCTCATGGCTATAACATAAATTACACTATCAAAAGAATTAAGCTAGCTATCCCATTTTATGACATCTATCTATTTATCACATAATTTTATCTTAGTTTTTAATATAAGGTGAAGTGTGTGTGACGGAAAAGGGGAGGAGAGGGGAATAACACAACACCTATCTCATTTTCCTAAAAAAAGCTTTTAAAGATACAAAAGGAGGTGTCACAAAGGGGTGTGTGTGAGTGTTAGAGAATAAAATGTGTGAGTTGATTGGTGAATAAAGGTGGAGGGTTAAAGTAAAAATCAGAGGAGTGACAGCTAGACAAGAAAAAAGGGGAGCAGCTGCATCATTTGTCCTCTTCGATTTTTAGGCCACCTGTCCTATTCCTTTCAAGCTAATTTTTATCATAAAATCACCTTAGTGGACGACTGGGGCAAGAGATGAGAGGTTAGGCAAAATCAACAACTCTCATTCCTCTTCATCTTTTATCGGTTGTCAACTATAAAATGGGCATTATCAGAGATTAATGGAGAAGGTCAGACAGACATGATAAACCTATGATTTTTCTTCTTTTCTCTTTAGTTTTCTATAGAAAAAAAGTTGTTCTTGGCTTATGCTTGGAGACCCATGGAGAAGATGAAAGGCTAGATGTCCCGACGCCGGTTCAAAGGTGACATTGATGCCAATGAACCCAGTTAAGCATATTTTTCATTATATTTGTTATTCTTACTCTCTTTTCGAATTGATTATGTTATCTTGTATGTATTGATTGGGTATTATGTAATAATGATTTTGATGCTCTATTGACTTGTTTTCTATGAAAGGCCATTGCTAGAATTTGAATGCGATATGTAATAGTCGGGTTTGAAATCATATATGGCAGCTAATGATATTAAATCGTTAGGGATAATGAAACCTAGGTTAAATAGTTCGAGCTTGTGAGATTATTTCTTAGATTGGTCTGTTTTTCTAGTTCGTAAAATAACTGTCTTATTAAACTTAGAGAGGGTCTCGTAGGTTATCCGATAGCTAGGGTTAATTAATGAGCTCTTCTTAATTAACTATGACTTAAGGAAAAATCGGGATTAACAGAGCTTGTTGTTAATTTAGGAACCAACAGTTCAAAGAGAGATGTGAAATACATTTAATTAGTTGTAGGTCGAGATTGAACCAAAGAATCGAGTCCCTAACGTATTAATCATTTTTACGTGTTTTCGTTATTTTTTCTTTACTAGTTTAGTTTCATTTTATTTTCTTGTTCGATAATCTAACCCCTATAACCTAAACATGGTTTAATTTCATTTCGCGAATAGAAGTAATTTTTTCTACAACTCATATTCCCAATCTTATGACCATATTTGGAATGATCATACAAACTGTAGTTATGGATGAGATAACTAGCATAATTACTTCTATGATAGTTGCAAGACGTACAGTAATTCCTGTATAAACCAGAAGCTTCCTATTATGACTCTAGTTTATCCGTCGAAGATATGCTCAATCTTATGACTGCTAACAATATCCAAAATCAATAGAATAATTTATAGATTCAAGAGAATATTCTACAATTCTAGTAGGATGGAAGGCAAAGCGTCCAAGATTTGGAAAAGCAACAAAACTCAAGTACATCTCTAGAAGACTTGCTTAATATTATGACTGCTAACAATATTCAACTTCAATAGGGTCTTTAATAGAGTGCATAGTTATTTTAGGAGGATATGATGCAATTCCAATAGGAAGAGATGCAATTCCAGCATGACACAAATTTTAGAATCCAAAAATTGACAAGCCAAATGGGTCAGTTAGTGGAAGCTCTTGACCGCTTAGCCTTATGAGGTGAAGCAATACAACCATATCAACCTAAGGTGTACCCAAGGGACATTAGCGCAGAGGCCTTACAGAGTGATGAGGAGCTTGAGAATCTTAAGTGGACTACGTAAGGAATTGTTTGTGTCGAAGAAGTAGAGAAGGAGCTCAAAGGAGAAAGAGCTATACCTTTTAGCTCTGAGGTAAATGTTGAGTTCCAATTTGTTGTTAAGAATGAGTCTTTTCTTTACCTAGTATGTTAGAGAAATTAAATGAAGAAGAAAAAACGTGAAAAGACATTCGAGATCTTACCAGAGTGCATGGACTCAGTAGAGATTGAAAATTTGTAGATAGGGAAGCCAATGAATGTGAATGATCATCAAATGAGGCCCTATCTTAAAGAACCTTAAGTGGAGGAAGCACATGTGACACCCGAAGATCACAATTTTTTCATATGAAGAGGAAAACAAGGAATCGAGCCAGCGATACCAAACAAAAGCACTGCATGAGAGGCAACCCATGGGAATTTTATTTCTTATCTTTACATTTTCAGATTTCTTTCCTATATGCATTTTTTAAGTTTGTTTATTTTTATGTGTTTTCAAGTTTTCAACAAAATGAGAGAGAATAAAACAAGCAAACAAACAATTTCTTGTTTTCTATTGCTTCTATGACTATATAGTCATTATTAGAGAATGAATTGACTGGAAAAATCCATAGAAAAATTTAGCATGTACTTTTTCTCTTGTGATTGGTTAATGTATGTTATCTTTAGAAGAGTAGTGACTAGTAGTAGAAAAAAACCAGTGAGATTTTGAGCCTTATTAGACTGACACATCCATATCAGTCTCATTGTCTTTTTGTTTGTGAGTGACCTTCATGACACGTACATTCATTGTCTTTTTGTTTATGAGTGACCTTTATGACACGTACATTCTAATTTTGCTTTGATTTTCTATTCATGACCATATTTTTATCATATGCATTAACATGGAAATGATTAGGCATTCTTTGTTTTTATAAGCTACACTAGCTAAATAGCCTACCTATTTATATGAATTTTCCTTTGTTAATCCCCCTTGAGTTTTATTTACCTTTTCTTTTTATACTAACTGTATTACATGCTTTAAACCTAACCAAATATCTCACCTAAGCCTTAAAGCTAGTGAAGCGTTTGTTGATTATTGAGTTTGTATATGTACAAAATTTTAAGTGTAAGGGTATGTGTATTTGTGGGATCACTATAATTGTTGGGATGCCAATTTATGTCTTATCATTGAAATTCCCATGTAAATGTAGTTTCTTTCAATGTTTACATAAAAAAAAGAAAAGATAAAGATAAAGATAAAAGAAAAAGAAAAGAAAAGAAAAGAAAAAACAAAAAATGTTTAAATAAAATTATCAAGGAGGAAATGCATATGTGATGCAAACTTACTCATTATTAATGCATCCTCCTAAAGTTGTATTGAATGGGTTACTTGAGTATGTTGAATATGAGGTAGATGTTGTCCTTAAAGGATCACTCCATGTAGTTTCAATGTATTGTCATCAACTGTATGAATGATTCCTTCTGGTTTATTATGTTTCATGTGGTTTGTGGTGTGAAAACTTGAAGTTGAGCCATGAAACAAGATTTTGCATTCATCATAGTTGATGTACAAAATTGTGAGAGAATGTTTGTTTTTGCATTTAATGTTACATTGAGTGTTACTCTTGTTTCACTAGCTTTGATGACTTTTATACTACTTCACCTAAATACATGTCACCTTGCCCTTGCCCATATTACAACCTTAAAAAGTCCTTTGATTCATGATTATGCATACGAACCTTAGTGGTGGAGAAATGAAATGATTTGCAAAGTTGTGGAATGTCATGATCATGAAAGGTGTTGAGTGTACCCATGAATACATTTTATTTAAACAATTTGTCCAAGTCTACCATTAGATTGCTCAGTTTTTAAAGGTATTGAATGTTGATTGATCATGAGTAGAAACGTTGAGTATTGATTTGTTGCTATGATTTTTGAAAGTCATTCATCTTTGCTTATGATTATGTGTTCTTAGGAAATATGGGAAATGAGTAAATGCTTTAGGTCTGTGATCTTAATTTTGATATTTTTCCTAAGGACTTTCAAAAGCTAAGTGTGGGGGAAATTGATATGTGCTTAATAGATTATGCATTTATTCCATAACACTTAGTGATTATTGCTATGAAAATGCTTAAGATACTCACTTTAGTTCATACATAGTTTTAGGTACGATTTAGAAGCAAAGAAGCTAAAGTGAGTTGAAAGCATTATAATTGAGTCATTTTTTGAAGATTTATACTCTATTGTCTTCTTGGAGCAAGTAGAAGAAAAAGATTGAAAGCAAAAGAGACAAGATAGAGCATAAAAATGGAGTTATGTGTAACATTTTAATTAAAATGATACAGCCATGAGACCATGGCTGTAACATGAATTATACTATAAAAAGAATTAAACTAGTTGTCCCGTTTTAGGACATTAACACATAATTTTAACCTAGTTTTTAATATAAGTGAAGTGTGTGTGACAGCAAAGGGGAGCAGAGGGGGATATCACAACATTTGTCCTATTTTCCTTAACAAATTTTAAAGATACAAATGAAGGAGGTGTGACGGAGGGGTGTGTGTGAGTGTTAGAAATAAAATGTGTGAGTCGATTGGTGAAAAAAGGAGGAGGGCTGAAGTAAAAATCAAAGGAGTGACGGTTGGACAAGAAAAAAGGAAAGCAGTTGCATCATTTGTCCTTTTCGATTTTTAGGCCACATGTTCCATTCCTTTCAAGCTAACTTTTATCATAAAATCATCTTCATGGATGGCTGTAGCAAGAAAAGAGAAGCTAGGTTGAACCAACCACTCTTATTCCTCCTCATCTTTGGTCAGTTGTCAACTATAAAATGGGAATTAATGAAGATTAATGGAGAAGGTTGGACAGATGTGATAAACCTATGATTTTTCTTCATTTCTCTTCAGTTTTCAATGGAAACAAAGGTGTTCTTGGCTGATGCTTGGAGACCTATGGAGAAGATGAAGGGTTAGACATCCCAATGTTGGTTCGGAGGTGACATCGACGCTGATAAACCTGGTTAAGCATATTTTTCATTTTGTTTGTTATTCTTACTCTCTTTTTGGATTGATTATGTTATCTTGTATGTATTGATTGGGTATTATATGAGAATGATTTTGATGCTCTATTGAATCATTTTCTATGAAAACCCATTGCTAGAATTTGAATGCGATACATAACAGTCATGGTTGAAGTCGTATGTGGCAACTAATGATATTAAATCGTTAGATGACTTGTGCTTAATTGATTGTATATTTATTCAATAAAACTTAGTGATTATGATACATAAATGCTTAAGATAATCACTTTAGTTCATAAATGGTTTTAGGCACAATTCAGAAGTGAAAGAGCTAAAGTGAGTGAAAAGCGCTAATCCAAAAATTCACTCATTTGTCTTCTTGGAACAAGAAGAAGAAGAAGATTACAAAACGAGTGAGACAATCCATCAAAATGTTATAGCCTATGCAAGTTACCCATTCAAGACGTCCCATGCAATGTATGCTGTCCCATGCAAGGCGTCTCACGTGAGTGAGACACCACATTCATTATGGGACATCTCTCACTTATGTGAGAAGAGACAACTGCTATTCCACTTTTAACCTAACATTTAAGGTATAAAGAAGACATATTGTGTGTTACATAAAGAGGGGTTGGAATAGGAATAACCAAAAGAGGACCAAACAATAAAGCTACATGAATTTTATGGACAACTGTCCATTTAATGATAGCCGTCTTATTTTAATCTAGCTGCCTCATATTTTTAAGGTATCTTTTGAATATACAAACGAGGAGGGGTGTTGGCAGTGGTGGCTGGTTAAGGAAAAAGAAGACAACAACTGATTTTTTTCCTTTTCAGTTTTACAACATTGGGACGGGTGGGAGAGAGCTTTTGTAGGCATAAAAGAAGACAACAACTCTTTCATTTAGTCCTCTTTAGTTTCAAAGTGTGTAAGGGTTGGAGAATAATTAAACAGTGGCCACTTCTTGATTATTTCTCTTCAGTTTTCTATAGAAACAAAGGTGCTCTTGGTTAATGTTTGGAGACTCATAGAGAATGAAGGGCTAGATGTCCCGATGCTGATTCGGAGGTGATATTGATGCCGACAAACCCGATTAAGCATATTTTTCGTTACGTTTGTTATTTTTACTCTCTTTTTAGATTGATTACGTTATCTTATACGTATTGATTGGGTTTTATATGAGAATGAATTTGATGCTCTATTGAATAGTTTTCCATAAAAACCCATTGCTAGAATTTGAATACATTATGTAATAGTCGTGTTTGAAGTCATATGTGGCAACTAATGGTATTATCATGAGGGATAACATAACCTAGGTTAAATAGCATAAGCTTGTGTGATTATTACTTAGATTGGTCTGTTTTTCTCGTTCATAAGACGATTGTCCAATTAAACTTAGAGAGCATCTCCTAGGTTATCCGATAGCTACGGTTAATTGAAGAGCTCTTCTTAATTAACTATGACTTAAGGAAAAACTGGGATTAATAGAGCTTGTTATTAATATACAACAAATAGTTCAATGAGAGATGTGAAGACAACAATTCAATGAAATATGTTTAATTGGGTGTAGCTCAAGGTTGAACCAAAAAACTAGATCCTTAATACATTCATCAATTTTCAACATTTTTGTTTGTTTTCTTTAATTTGTCTTTACTAGTTTAGTTTCATTTTATTTCTTGTTCGATAAACCAACCCCTTCATAACCTAAACACTAATTATTTCATTTAAAAAGCTTTACACATACTCTCTATGGGATCGACTAGACTCAACACTACTACAGTAGTAGGTCTAGTTTATTTTGCGTAGCATTACGATGCGCTATGTCAATTTTAACATTGTTATCAGGGATTATGGTTTTTTAGTTTTAGTTTTTTATTTTAATTGGTTTTTTGTACATGTTTGTTTGTAATTAGTTTGCTTACATTTATTTCATGATCTTTTCACTTTTTATTTAATGTTTATAATTTTAAAAAATTAAAAACTATATATATTCTTAGACAAAAGTAATTTTTTCTATAACTCATGCTCCCAATCTTATGACCATGTTTGGAATGATCATACAAACTATAGTTATGGATGAGGTAACTAGCATAATTACTTTCATGATAGTTTGCAGGATGCACAACAATTCCCGTATAGACCAGAAGCTTCCTATTACGACTTCAGTCCATCTCTAAAAGATATGCTCAATTTTATAGCTGTTAATAATATCCAAATTCAACAAAATAATTTACAGATTCAGTAGAATACTCTACAATTCTAGCAGGAAGGAAGGCAAAGCGCTAAGGATTTGAAAAACCAACAAAACTCAGGTATGTCTATGGAAGACTTGCTTAATGTTATAATTGCTAATAATATTCAACTTCAATAGGGTATTTAACAGAGTGTACAGAAGATCCACGAGGATATGATTCAATTTCAATAGGAAGAGAGCAATTCTTAAAAAAAAAAAAATTTAGAATCTAAAAATTGGCAAGCCAAATGGGTTAGCTGGCGGAAGCTCTCAACTGCCTAGCCTCATAAGGCAAAGATATGCAACCATAGCAACCCGAGGTGTACCCAGGGGGTGTTAGCACAGAGGCCTTACAGAGTGATGAGGAGCTTGAGAATCTTAAGTGGACTACTTAAGGAATTGTTTGTGTCGAAGAAAAAACTATATCTTTTAGCTCTCAAGTAAATACTAAGTTCCAATTTGTTGTTAAGAATGACTCTTTTATTTTACCTAGCAAGTTAGAGAAATCAAATGAAGGAGAAAAAGGAGAAGAGACAATTGAGATCTTTCCAAAGAGCATGGACTCAATAAAGATCATAAATTTGAAGATAGGGAAGCGAATGTATGTGAACCTCAATGGAGGAAGCATATATAACACCCAAAGATTTTGTCACGTGATGAGAAAAATAAGGAGTCGAGTCATCGACACTAATCAAAGGA
The DNA here is from genome assembly GCA_026874005.2 of Erythroxylum coriaceum. Classification (NCBI taxonomy): domain Eukaryota; kingdom Viridiplantae; phylum Streptophyta; class Magnoliopsida; order Malpighiales; family Erythroxylaceae; genus Erythroxylum; species Erythroxylum coriaceum. Next base: position 6,777,900 of record JANQAP020000200.1, on the reverse strand, counting down.
ACTTATTGGGAGGCAACCTAAGGGAAGTTTATTTCTTTTCCTTACATTTCTACATTTCTTTCTTATATGCATATTTCTTTTTAAGTTTGTTTGTTTTTATGTGTTTTCAAGTAATCAACAAAATGAGAGAGAGAATAAAACAAACAAACAAACATTTTCTCGTTTTTTATTGCTCCTATGACTACGTAGTCATTATTAGAGAATGAATTGACTAGAGAATTTCATGGAAACTTTAACATGTACTTTTACTCTTATGATTGGTCGATATGCATTATCTTTAGAAGAGTAGTGACTAGTGATAGAAAAAAGCCAGTGAGATTTTGAGCCTTATTATATTGAATCATCTATATCAATTTCATTGTCTTTTTATTTACGAGTGACCTTCTTGACATGTACATCCTAATTTCGCTTCGATTTTCTATTTAAGACCACATTTTTATCACATGCATTAACATGGAAATGAATAGGCATTCTTTGTTTGTACAAGCTAGATTAGCTAAATAGCCTACCCATTTATATGAATTTTCATTTGTTAACCCCCTTTAAGCTTTATTAGTCTTTCTTTTTATATTAACCATATTACATGCTTTAAATGTAACCTAGTGTCTCACCTAAGCCTTAAAGTTAGTGAAGCAATTGTTGATTATTGAGTTTATGGATGCATAAAATTCTAAGTGTGGAGGTATGCATATATCTGGGATGGTTATAATTGTTAGGATGCCAATTATGTCTTATCATTTAAATTCTCATGTTGATGTAGCTTCTTTTAATGTATAAAAAAAAGAAAGAAAAAGAAACAAGAAAAGAAAAAGAAAAGAAAAAGAAAAAGAAAAAGAAAAAAGTTTAAATAAAAGTATCAAGGATGAAATGTGATATGTGTTTAATTGTTGACACATTTAATCATTTATACTTAGCGATTAATGATACGAAAATGCTTAAGATACTTACATTAATTCATATATGATTTTAGGTACAATTTGGAAGTAAATAAATTAAAGTGAGTCGAAAGCACTACATTTGCCCATTTTCTGAACATTAATTTTCACTTTTCTTTATGGATTAAGAAGAAGAAGATTAAAGCAAGAGAAGACAAGATTAAGCATAAAAGAATGGGATAAAGAATAAAAACCATGGAAAAGGGATGTTAGAAATCAACACTCACGGTGGATAAAGGAAAATATCAAAATGACAGCAGAAGCATAAAAGAAATGGCAGCAGATGGACCATCATGCTAGCAGCTAGAAAACGACAGCGCACAAGCTAAATGAGGAAAGCAAAAGTGTAGACCATGTTTACATTTCATGCAAACATTATGCATGGAATGCAAAAGTTTAGCTAAAGCATAGAGAAGGTGCATGAGGGTTAAGTGAAGAATAAATAGTGAAGTTGGTCTATTGAGTTTAAATTCGTCAAATCAAGAACAGTAGAGTAGCGGCTTGCAAGAGAGAGCTGGCAACAGAGGAGAGTTGCTCTTCTAAGGTAGTGGCAGGAGAGGAGTGATACGTGAATAGTGTAGATGTACAAATGTTTATTTATCAAATCAATGAATAGGAGTAGAGATAGGAGAAGCTTGCGAAACTAAGTAAAGAACTGAAGGGGGCTTCGATAGGGATATTTGAGTGGGCTGAACCATTTTCTTTAGAGAGACCTATGGAAGGTTAAGTTTTTGACACTGGTCTGGAGGTGATATCAACGTCGACGACCTAGTTTAAGCATTTTTTATTGTCTTATTGTTTCTTTCTCCCTTTATAAATTGATTACGTTATCTTGTGTGGATGATTGGGTATTTGAATGATGATGATTTTAATGCTTTATTGAATCATTTTTTATGAAAACCCATTGCTAGAATTGAATGCAATACGTAATCGTTGTATTCCCAATTCATATGTAACAACTAATGGTTTCGAATCATTAGAGATAACATAATATAGGTTAAATAATCTGAGCTTGTGTGATTATTACCTAGATTGGTCTATTTTTTTGATTTGTAAAGCGGTTGTCCCGATAAACTTAGGGAGATTATTCTAGGTTTCACAATAACTATGGTTAATTAATGAGCGCTTCGTAATTAACTAGGATCTAAGGAAAAATCGGGATTAACAAAGCTTGTTGTTAATCTACGACCAATAATTGCTAAGGGAGATAAAAGAACAACAAATCAATGAATTATGCTTAATAGGGTGTAGGCCAAGATTGAACCAAAGAACCGAATCCCTATCGAATTCCCCAATTTTATCACTTTTTGCATTTTTTAATTTTTTTATTAGGTTTATTTTATTTTATTTTCTTATTAAATCCAAAAACCCCTTATTACCTATACATAAATTAATTTCGTTTTATAAGCCAACCAAACATCCCCTGTGGGATCGACCTAGACTCACCACTGCTACAGTAGTAGTCTAGTTATTTTATTTTGACTAATGTTACGATGCGCCAATCAATTTTCACGCAGTTGCCGGGGAGTGCGGTGTTTAGTTTTTGTTATTAATTTTAATTGGTGTTTTGTATATATTTGTTTGTAATTAGTTTCTTTTCAGTTATTTCGTAATTTGTTCATTTTTTCATTTTTATTAAAAAATTTTAAAATTAAATTTGATATGGATGGGAATAATTTTTTCTTTAATTCATATTCTCAATCCTATAGCAATGTCTAGACTGATCAACCTAACTTTTGTTATAGATGTGATAATCAGCCGAATTACTTCTATGATAATTTGCAGGAAGCACAGCAATTCCTGTACAGACCGGAAGCTTCCTACCAAAACTCAGGTACATTTTTGGAACAATTAGTTAATGTGTATGTTGCTAACATTTTGCAATTCTAATTCTAGAATCCAGAACTTGACAAGCCAGGCAGATCAATTGATGGAAGCTATCAACCGCCTAGCATCACAAAGCAAAGAGATGTAACATATCAACCTGAGGAGTACCCGATGGATATTAGTGTGGAAACCTTACAGAGTAAAGAAGAGCTTGAGAATCTTGAGTGTAGTACTCAAGGAATTGCTTGTGAAAAAGCAGAAGTTGAGAAGGAGCTCGAAGCTGAAAAGGAGCTCGAAGCTGGAAAGGACATATCATTTAGCTTGGAGGTGAGTACTGAGTCCATAAATATTTTTTAAACTAACTCTTCACCTTTACATAACAGATTAAAGGAACTAAACGAGGAAGAAGAAGGTGAACAGATGTTCGAAATATTTCTTGAGTGTTTGGACTCAGTCGAGATTGAAAGTCTGAGGATAGGGAAGGAGTTAAATGGGAATGATTATCAACCAAGACCCTATCCTGAAGAACCTCACACGGAGGAAACATATGTGCCATTAGAAGATCACAATTTTGTCACGTGAGGAAAGTATGTGACATGTACATCCTAATTTTGCCTTGAATTTCTATTCGAGACCATATTTTTATCATATGCATTAACATGAAAATGATTAGGCTTTCTTTGTTTCATAAACTACATTAGTCAACTAGCCTACCTGTTATATGATTTTCCTTTTTGGTTAGCCCACTTTGAGCTTATACCTTTCTTTTTGTATCAACCATATTACATGCTTTATACTTAACTAAATGTCCTACCTAAGCCATAAAGCTAGTGGAACATTTGTGATTGGTGAGTTTGTGGATATACAAAAGTGTAAGAGTGGGGGTGTACATATGTGTGGGTTAGTTAATGTTGGGATGGTTTATTATGTCTTATCATTGACATTCCCATGTTAATGTAGTTTCTTTTAATGTTAAAAAAAGGGAAAAGAAAGAAGGAAAAGAGAAAATATAAAAGAGAAAAGCACAAGAAAAAGAAAAAGAAATGTTTAAATAAATGTATCTAGGAGCAAGTGCATATGTATTGAAAATTTATGATTAATGCATTCTCCTAAAGTTG
>JANQAP020000200.1:6756416-6773920 GCA_026874005.2 Erythroxylum coriaceum | reverse complement strand
TATTACAGATATTATTATTTACAATGTAACATTTTTATTATTAATTAAGATATTTTAATTTTTATTCATTAATCAAATTTTTTATTTAATTATTTATATCTAATTAAATATATATTATTAATAAAATTTTTAGACAGTTATAATTTAAATATAATGGAAATATATATTTTAAAAAACATTAATAAAAAATTTTCTGACAGAAATATACAAAATTTCTGTCGGTAATTGTATATATACTATACCGACGGACAAAACGTTCCATCGGTAATAGGTCAAAATTTATCGACGGACCAGACGTCACCATCGGTAACTTTACCGACCGTATTCGAAATATTTCGATGCTAAATTTACATACGGGTGAGCAACTTACCGTCGGTAAATTTAGCGACAGAAAATTTCTGACGGTCGGTAACTTTTCAGTTGAAATTACCGACGGTCTATTTTTATTCCGTCGGTAATTTTACCGACGGTAATGAAACGTTCCATCGGTAAGTTTAGCTACGGTCAAATCTCTGACGTTTTTGGCTGTCGGTTTATTCCGTCGGTAATGTTGTATACCGACAGAATATTTTTCATTTCTGTCGGTATTTTCTATCCCTAATTCACTGTTTTCTTATAGTGTATACTCTATGGAAGTGGTATGTTACAATGGGTCATTCATTCAACCTAATAAATATGTGATTAGTTCTTTTTATACTGTCTCTCCTAAAAATAGAAAATATGGGGGAAATTAAATCATCTTGGAAACAAATATTCGAAACCATGAAAGCTCTTTCTCATATTAAAAAAAAAAGATAGATGCCAAACAAAAAATAACTAATAAATCTGTAAGAAAACAAAGTCAATGCTAATCAATACAGAAATTATGAAAGAAAGCACAATCAAAGCCATCAATTGTGAAATCGACACAAAAATTCAAGTTCTTAACCCCAAAATAAAACACTAAACAACCATCGGATCATCTAACAGTTTATTTAATAGATAAACGAAACATAGAAATTACCAGGAATATAATCAGAAAAACTAAATACATATCGGGAAGTCAAAAAAATATAAGAAAGAATGAAAGTAAATAGGGGATGAGATCAATAGAAAGAGGAGAAATGAGGAACAGATTTAGAGATTAAGGACCGACTGATCTGGGATAATAGAGAAGGGCAACTTATGGAGGGGAATCGAAAGGGATAGGGTTTACATGAGGTTGTTTACTTATTTTATAAGGTGGAAACTTCACTATTGATTGTTTAGATAATTATCTGAAATTAGATAAGCTATTTGGAAGGCGGCGGGCTATGTTTTATATCGCATTTGTTGAAATGTTAATTATATATATGAGTTAATACAAAATATATTATAATGAATACAGCTACTATTTCATATTAATTTAAAATTAATATTTTTAAAATTAAAATATGAAATTATAAACTCAATGTATAATCTATACTTTTCATTGTATTAATATAAAATTTAAAATTTAAAATTTTTTTCGAGCTTCTATGACTTTTCGCAGTTGGCGTCCACAATTTTAAGGATACATTAACGTTGGATTGTTCAAAAACTTTCCACCAAGATTTTATGAATCAAAAATTTAATATACATTTAATTTATTATATATTTTTAATAAATAACTTAAAAATAAATTCAATATATAAATTTTTTAAATTCTAATGTATTTTTCCCCTTTCAAAAGGATAACATCTTTAAATGTCGTGATTTATTTCTTATAAAATTTATCCTATATGAAAAGAAAAAAATTTAGTCTATTATTGTACAGAAGACTTTTAAATTATGAAATGTAAATTATATTTCAATTGCAAATAATGGTAAATATTATTATGAAAAATACAATTATAATTATGATTATATTTACAATAAAGAAACCAAATTCACAATATAATGCAACTTAAGCCTAAAGATGATATGACAATTTTTAAACCATGCATAATTAAAAGATGATCAGGGCTTGACTTGATAGTCCAATTTTGATATAATCAAAATTTGAATTAAATTCATATTATTTTAATTATTTATTTTTATGGATGATGATGAGACAAATTCAGTAAGGGAAGATGAGGAAGGTGACGATGACAATGATTAAGCATTGGCAAGAACTTTGTTTTAAAATTTTGAATAGGTTAAAAGTTTTGCTTAATATTTTGGAACAAGATTTTCATTATACTTAAACATTTATTTATTTTGATGAAATTTCAAAGTTATGTTTAACAAATATCTATTGATATTTAAAATATTACTTTTCGATTATCAATATATGTAGTTTGAATATTTTATAAGAAGCTACTTAAATTTGTTTGCAAAATATTAAAGAAACTGTGACAAGTAGTTTCTAGTTCCTAAAATTTGTACAATAATAACAAAATTAATCATTAAAGTGGCTAATTTTAATATGTTACTAGAACAAGAAATAATTATCATTAATTTGTTACGTTTATATTGACAATAATGTTTGTAACAAAAAGTTGATGATCAAATGACAACAAAATTTTTTGTCACAAAATTTTCAAATAGTAATGACCATAGTGATTGATAGTTACCTTTTTATAACAATATTAAGTAGACACTAACTAATTGAGTTTTTGTTGACAAAAGTTTTCATAATAAAAAGTAAAATATGGTGTGTCGGTAAATCGTTTTGTCACAGTAAGAGAAAAATATTAGTGACCAAACTATGTTTTGTCACAAAAAATAGAAAATATTAGTGACCAATATATGTTTTGTCATAATTACAATTCATTTATGCCAAAATTATTTCAACGCCAAATTACATATGCTTTTAGTGAGAGAACTTAGTGACAAAACAAATTTGGACACTATTAATATATTAATAGTGACAATTTAATTGTGAAAGATACTAAATTGTCACAATTACGATTGTATTAGTTACAAAAAAATAAATCAACACAGTTAATCCAAACAGTGATGTCAATCAATCATTTTGTCACAAAAAACTTAATATCTATGACTAAATGATAGTTAGTTGACATGTTCTTAATTGATTGTATATTTATTCATTAACACTTAATGATTAGTGATATGAAAATGCTTCAGATACTCACTTTAGCTCGTATTTGATTTTAAGTACATTTTGGAAGCGAAGAAGCTAAAGTGACCCGAAAGCATACTCATTGAGCCATTTTCTTAATGTTCATACCTTATTGTCTTTATAGAGCAAGAAGAAGAATATGGTTACAAGAAGAGGAGACAAAATAGAGCATAAAAATGGGGGAATGTGTAACATTTTAATTAAAATGTTACAACCATTAGCATTGTCTAACGGTTGTAACATTTTGATTTAAAAAGTTACAGTCGTTATCATTGTCTCACGGTTGTAACAATTAAAATGTTATAGCCATAAGACCAAGGCTATAACATGAATTACAAGTCTTATTTTAATCTACCAAGAGATACTCCATGCAAGAACCAATGTGATTTTTTATGGCCAGTTGTCCCATTGTAATGCTAGCTATCTCATTGTAACATAGTTGTCCATTTATTCTATTTAACCTAGCTTTGTAAGAGATGAAGAACATCTTAGTGGAGGTAGCTAGAGACACCTCACATTGCCAAGAGAAAAGACACTTGTCCCATAGATTTTAAACCTAGCTTTTGAATATACAAGAGGGGAGTGACGGTTAGAGTGGGGGAAGCACTGGAAATGGGAAATAACTAAATGAGAGTGGACATCAACTTCACTCTTCAGTTTTAGGCCATTTGTCCCACCCCATTTGACCTAGCTCTTTATTATATGAAGGAGGGAATGTGTATGATTGTAAGAAGATAGTTGGACAAGGAGAATAACCGAGGGAGGAAAGTGGACAACAACTTGTACGCCATTCACTGAAATTTTCTTTTAGTTTTCAAGGTGGAAAAAGGAGCAGTGGAGAGCTGCCATTCTTCATCAATTTCTCTTCATTTGTGAACAAGTATAGAGGCTACGAAGGCTGATGCTTAGAGACCTATAGAGAAGATAAAGGGTTAGACATCCCGACACTGACTTGGAGGTGACATCGATGTCGATGAACCCGGTTAAGCATATTTTTCATTATGCTTATTATTCTTACTTTCTTTTCGAGTTGATTACATTATCTTGTATGTATTGATTGGGTATTGTATGAGAATGATTTTGATGCTCTATTGAATCATTTTTCATGAAAACCAATTGCTAGAATTTGAATGTAATATGTAATAGTCATGTTTGAAGTCGTATGTGGCAACTAATGGTATTAAATCATTAGGGATAACATAACCTAGCTTAAATAGCCCGAGCTTGTGTGATTATTGCTTAGATTGGTTTATTTTTCTCGTTCGTAATTAAACTTAAAGAGTGTCTCCTAGGTTATCTGATAGCTAAGGTTAATTAACAAGCTCTTCTTAGTTAACTATGACCTAAGGAAAAATTGGGATTAACAGAGGTTGTTGCTAATCTACGACCAATAGTTCAAAAGAGAGATGTGAAGACAACAATTCAATAAAATATGTTTAACTGGTTGTAGGCCGAGATTGAACCAAAGAATTGGGTCCCTAACACATTCATCAGTTTTCATCATTTTTGCATGTTTTCTTTAATTTGTCTTTACTAGTTTAGTTTCATTTTATTTCCTTATTCGATAAACCAACCCCCATAACCTAAACACCAATTATTTTCATTTCAAAAGCTTTACACACATTCTATATGGGATCGACTTAGACTCACCACTGTTATAGTAGTAGGTCTAGTTTATTTTGTGTAGTGTTACGATGCACTACCAATTTTGGCACTATTGCTGAGGATTGTGGTGCTTTAGTTTTTGTTCTTGATTTTAATTTGTGTTTTGTACATATTTGTTTGTAATTAGTTTCTTTGCATTTATTTCATGATCTTTTCATTTTTTATTTAGTGTTTACTGTGTTATTATGCATATATATATATATATATATATTCATAGATGGAAGTAATTTTTTCTATAACTCATATTTGCACTCTTATGACCATGTTTGGAAGGATCATACAATCTATAGTATGGATGGGATAAGCAGCATAATTACTTCTATGATAGTTTACAGGATGCACGACAATTCCCGTATAGACCAGAAGCTTCCTATTACATCTATAATCCATCTCTGGGAGATATGCTCAATCTTATGGTTGCTAATAATATTCAAATTCATCATAATAATTTATAGATTTAGCATAATACTCTATAATTCCATTAGGATTGAAGGCAAAGCATCTAAGATTTGGAAAACCAACAAAACTCAAGTATGTCTCTAGAAGACTTGCTTAACATGAAAATGATTAGGCATTCTTTTTTGTACAATCTATATTAGCCAAATAGCCTACCCATTTATATGAGTTTTCATTTGTTAACCCCCTTTGAGCTTTATTAGCCTTTCTTTTTGTATTAACCATATTACATGCTTTAAACCTAACCAAATGTCTCACCTAAACCTTAAAGCTAGTGAAGCAATTATTGATTGCTGAGTTTATGGATGTACAAAATTCTAAGTGTGGGGGTGTGCATATATGTGGGATGATTATAATTTTTGGGATGCCAATTTATGTCTTATCATTTAAATTCTCATGTTGATATAGCTTCTTTCAATGTATAAAAAAAAGAAAGAAAAAGCAAAAAGAAAAAGAAAAGAAAAGAAAAAAAAATATGTTTAAATAAAATTGTCAAGGAGGAAATGCATATATGTTGCAAAGTTATATATGATTTGTCTTTCCTCCTAAAGTTGTATTGAATGGGTTACTTGAGTATGTTGGATATGAGGTAGATGTTGCTTTCAATGATCACTCCCTATAATTACAAAGTTTTACTTATGATAAACTTTTGTGAGTGATTTGTGCTTCTTGTGGGATGTGGTGAGAGAGCTTGAATATGAGCTAAGAAACATAGTTTTTGCATTCATCATAGTTGATGTACACAATTGTGACTGAATGGTGGTTTTTGCACTTGATGGTATATTAAGTGTTTTTATTGTTTCACTATCTTTAATGGCTTTCATACTACTTTATCCAATACATCTTACCTTACCTTTGCCTACATTACAATCCTAGAAAGTCCTTTGATTCATGATGATGCATGTGAATCTTAGTGGTGGAGAAATGAAATGATATGCAAAGTTGAGTAATGTCTTATTTGTGAATGGTATTTAAATATACCCATAGATATATCTTATTTAAACACATTTTACAAGTCTACCTTTAGATTGCTTTGTTTTTAAAGATGATGATTATTGATTGATCATGAGTAGAAGCATTGAATGTTAATTTCTTGCTATGGTTTTTGAAAGTCATCAATCTTTGTTTATGATTATGTATTCTTGGGAAAAATGAGAAATGAGCAAATGTTTTTGGTTATATGATTTTGAAAATGATGTTTTGCTCGAGGACGATCAAAACTTAAGTGTGGAGGAAATTGATATGTGCTTAATTGATTGTATATTTATTCAATAACAGTTAGTGATTAATGATATGAAATTGCTTAAGATACTCACTTTAGCTCATATTTGATTTTGGGTACATTTTAGAAGAGAAGAAGCTAAAGTGATCCGAAAGCATACTCATTGAGCCATTTTCTCAACATTCATACCCTATTGTCTTCATGGAGCAAGAAAAAGAAGAAGATTACAAGAAGAGGAGATAAAATAGAGCATAAAAATGGAGGTATGTGTAACATTTTAACTAAAATGTTACAGCCGTGAACATTGTCTCACGATTGTAACATTTTATATTTAAAAAGTTACAACTGTGAGCATTATGTAACATGAATTACTAGCCTTATTTTAACCTACCAATAGACACTCCATGTAAGAACCAATGTGATTTTTTATGGCCAGCTGTCTCATTGTAACACTAGTTATCTCATTATAACATAGCTTTCCATTTATAACATTTAATCTAGCTTTGTAAGAGAGGAAAAACATCTTGGTGGAGGTAGCTAGAAACTCCTCATGTTGCCAAGAAAAAAGATACCTGTCCCATATGTTTTAAACCTAGCTTTTGAACATATAAGAGGGGAGTGAGGTGTTGGGGAGGGGTTGGAAATAGGAAATAACTATAAAGGAGTGGACAATAGCTTCACTCTTTAGTTTTAGGCCACCTGTCTCACTCCATTTGACCTAACTCTTTATTATATGAAGGAGGGAATGTGTATAATGATAAGGAGATAGCTAGACAAGGAGAATAACCGAGAGAAGAAAGTAGATAGATAGCAACTTGGACGCCATTCATCATCACCTTCTTTCGATTTTCAAGGTGGAAAAGGAGTAGTGGACAACAACCATTCTTCATTAATTTATCTTCATTATTGAACAAGTATGGAGGCTATGAAGGCTGATGCTTGAAGACGACCCGTGGAGAAGATGAAGGGCTAGATGTCTCGATGCTGGTTCAAAGGTGACATCGACATCGACGAACCCGATTAAACATATTTTTCATTATTTTTGTTATTTTTACTCTCAATTCGGATTGATTATGTTATGTTGTATGTATTGATTAGATATTGTATGAGAATGATTTTGATGCTCTATTGAATTATTTTTCGCAAAAACCCATTGCTATAATTTGAATGCAATATGTAATAGTTGTGTTTGGGGTCTTATGTGCAACTAACATTATTAAATCGTTAGGGATAATGTAACCTAGGTTAAATCGTCCGAGCTTGTGTGGTTATTGCTTAGATTGGTTTATTTTTCTCGTTTGTAAGGCGACTATCTGACAAAACTTAAAGAACATCTCCTAGGTTATCCGATAGCTAGGGTTAATTAACGAGCTCTTGTTAATTAACTATGACCTAAGAAAAAACTGGGATTAACAGAACTTGTTGTTAATCTACGACTAATAGTTCAAAGTGAGATGTGAAGACAACAATTCAATGAAATATGTTTAATTGAGTGTAGGTTAAGATTGAACCAAAGAACCGAGTCCTTAACGCATTCATTAATTTTCATCATTTTTGCATGTTTTCTTTAATTTGTATCTACTAGTTTAGTTTCGTTTTATTTTCTTGTTCGATAAACCAACCCCCCATAACCTAAACACCAATTATTTTCATTTCGAAAGTTTTATGCACACTCTTTGTGGGACAACCTAGACTCACCACTGCTATAGAGTAGGTCTAGTTTATTTTGTGTATTGTTATGACAGGCTACCATCAGTCATAAAAAAGTTGTCACTAAATGTCTAACTCTTATAGTGACCAAACTATGTTTTGTCACAGCAAATAGAAAATATTGGTGACAAACATGTGTTTTGTTACAAGTATAATTCATTACCACCAAATTTGCCAAATTTCATATGCTTTTAGTGAAAGAACTTAGTGATAAAAGAAAATTTGACACTACTAACATATTAATAGTGACAAATTAATTGTGAAAGATACTAAATTGTCACAATTACTATTGAATTAGTGACAAAACAAATAAATCACACAATAGTGCCAATCAATTGTTTCGTCACAAAAAACCTCACATCTGTGACGAAATGATAGTTAGTCATAAAAAAGTTGTCACTAAATTACGAATAGAAGTGACCATAGTGATAGTTCCGTTTTTGTGACAATATTAAGTAGACACTAATTAATTGAATTTTTATTGACAAAAGTTTTCATCACAAAAAGTAAAATATCGTGTGACGGTAATCATCACAACAAGAGAAAAATATTAGTGATCAAATTATGTTTTGTCTCAACAAATAGAAAATATTAGTGACCAACATATGTTTTATCAGAATTACAATTCATTTCTGTCAAAATTATCTTGGTGCCAAATTGCATATACTTTTAGTGACAGAACTTAGTGATAAATTTTTTTGACACCATTAATATAATAATAGTGACAATTTAATTGTGAATGATACTAAATTTTCATAATTACCATTGTATTAGTGACAAAAAAATAAATCATGACAATTAATCCAAACAATAATGTCAATCAATTTTTTTATCACAAAAAAATTCATATCTGTGACGAAATGATAGTTGTTAAGTTGAGATTCTATGCTTATTTTCTATTTAATTCTCTTTAATTTGTTGAAATTATTGTCCAAAATTAAAGGAATTGTCTTTTAATTGTTCTCAGGTGATTTTCAACACTTTAGAGATGAAGTTGAATAAAAAAGATGCAAAAGAAACAAAGAAAATTCGTAAATTCCAGATTGGCAGCAAATTCAGTGACTAAGCGTAGGTATGTTCAAGGATGGAATTAATCTGCAGAATCTGTTTTCAAGTTCAAAATCAAGATTTTCACAATCTTTAAAGATCAGATTGCTATCTTATCAATGGATCTGCAATTTGAAGCAGGGATAAGGACTATCTGTTGAAGATCATGAGAGAGAAGGGAAGAAATAGGAAAGAAAGAGAAAAAAAGGGAATTCATGTACTGTTCACGCAGACCACTGTAAGGATACTTTACGTTTTCTACATTCTTTTCTTCTAGTTTTTGTCGACAGCCATAGTAGTTTTACATTTTTACAGTATTTTTCTAGGGATTTTCGTATTTTTTAGGAAAAGACTAGGGATGGAGACTTTGTGTTTTGTTATTTCTTCATTTTTCACTTTCATTATGAGTAGCTAAATTCCTTTTCTTGGTTGAGGGAAACCATGTTATCCTCTATGATGTGTGAGATGTTTCAATAAAGTTTGTTTGTTGATAAATATTGAGTGCCTTCTGAATTTCTTTATACAATTGAATTGATTGATTTCTAGGTGCGCAACTAGGAATTGATTCGTTTAATAGCTAGATTAATAAAATATTACGTTCAATTTTATTAATCATAAATGGCAATTAGGATTACCCTCTTTACGTTAGAGTAGGAAATTCTAAGAAGAGACTCATATTGATTTAATGCATGTCGTACATGTGTTGTCTTGTTCATTGATTTCTTAGTTCTTAAAGCTATTACTCAATTGAACTTACAATCGTATCTAGGTTATTGAGCGATAAGAACGCTTAGAATACATGTTTCTACTCATTTACTCTTAAAAGAATTATCTCCCAATGAATGTTTATTGATGAACTGATAAGGATCCATTTTAGTGTGATAAAATCGGTGACCCGAAACCAAGGTTTGTCTATTAAATTTTCAGATCCAATTAATTTTGTTAATTTTATATTTTTGTTATTTCTACACTCTTAATTTTACGTGAATTGAAAACCTCCCTTCTTTACTTTATTTTAGTTTTGAACTCATAAACTCTTTCCCACTAAAAATTCCTCGTGGGAACGGTACCCACTTTCGACTACAACATTAAATTGTATTAACGAAAGTTGGTTTCTTTTTGAATTTGGTTGCAAGAGACAGTAGTACCAAATTTTGGCGTCGTTGCCAAGGAATTTTTGATGGTTTATGTATTTTACGCGTTCGAATCAATTTGGAAATTTACAATACAATCCTGAAATTGAGAAAATAGCAAAGACACTATAGAAATAGATGAAACAGCAGCAACAAGTGCAGAAAATGGAACGTATGGTAGGAAATCGCACCCTTTGCGAACTAGCCACGCCCACGGATGCTTAATAGCCCTACTGCATTAATTTTCCAAATTTAGGTGATAACAATACTTTTGAATTAAAATCTGGGCTGATTCATTTATTACCTATTTTCAAGGGTTTACCGGGAGAAGATCTATACAAACATTTGAAGGAATTCGATGTGGTTTGCATAGGAATGAAGCCGACAAATGTGACGGAAGAACAAATTAAACTAAGAGCTTTTCCATTTTCCATCAAGGACGATGCTCAAGATTGGTTGTACTATTCAGTCGGAGAGAATGTGCAAACATGGACTAAAATGAAAAGGATTTTCTTCGAGAAATATTTTCCAGCATTAAAAGCAGCCAACATCCGAAAAGAAATTTGCAGAATTCGACAACATACAGGAGAGACACTTTATGAGTATTGGGAAAGATTCAAGAAACTTTGCACCAGCTATCCACACCACTAAATAGCCGACCAGTTATTGATTCAATACTTTTACGAAGGTCTTTCGCTCACGGATAGGAGTATGATTGACGCTGTAAGCAGTGGCGTCTTAGTTGACAAAACACCAACAGTCACAAGGGACTTGATGGCGAACATGGCTTCCAATACCCAACAATTCGGAATACGCACTGGGTATGGAACAAAAACCATGAATGAGGTGAATGTGAACACATTGGAGAAAGAATGGATGACCTTACTTCTTTAGTGCGACAAATTGCGGTCACGAAAAAAGAAGAAGCAAAGGTATGTAGAATATGTTCAATGTTAGGACATTTTACTGATGCATGTCTGGTTTTGCAGGATGAAAATGCAAAATATGCGAATGCCGTGGGAGGTTTTGCTAGACCGAATCAAAGGAAGTACGACCCATTTTCTAACACCTACAATCTGGGGTGGCACGATCACCTGAATTTACGATACGGGAACTCTCAAAGGTAGTAAGCACCCACAAATTTCCAGCAGTATAGACAACCGTATATGCCTCGACAACATCAAAATGTCACAGCCAATTCTGACGATAAGACTTCTTTGGAAGATATAGTTCACTCTTTGGCCACTAAAACTTTGACATTTCAGCGGAATACTGAAGCAAGTATTCAAAACATTGAAAATCAACAAAGAAATATTGAAAATCAAATAAGTCAAATGACAACTGCCATAAATCGACTGGAGACACGAAATTCTGAAAATTTTCTAGCACAATCGAAGATCAATCCTAAACAAAGTGTAAAGGCGATCACAATGTGGAGTGGAAAGGAATTACAGGAACCACTTTTGAAAATTGCCAGAAGAGAGATAGAAGAAGAAGTGATGCAAAAGGCCCCCACACAATCAGAAAATACACAAACACCTCTGCAAAAAATGGTGGTGCCGCCCCCTTTTCTAAGTCAATTTGCCAAAGCAAAGAAGGAAGAGCAAGACAAAGAAATATGGGAGACTTTAAGAAAAGTTCAGGTAAATATTCCTCTCCTTGATGCGATAAAACAAATTCCACGGTATGCAAAATTCCTTAAAGAACTTTGCACTTCAAATAGGAAATTAAAACTTGATGAGAAAATGTAATTGGGAGAGAACGTTTCAGCTATGTTGCAAAAGAAAAAGCTTCCACCCAAGTGTCAAGACCCAGGTATGTTCACTATCCCATGTCAAATTGGTGATTTGCGAATTGAAAGAGCTATGTTAGATTTAGGTGCGTCCATAAATGTCATGCCATATGATGTTTATAAATCTTTAAATGTTGGACCTCTTAAAGAAACTAATGTAGTGATTCAATTAGCGGATCGCTCAAATGCTTATCCGAAGGGTGTGTTAGAAGACTTTTTGGTTCAAGTAAAAAATATACTTTTTTCGACTGATTTTTATATTTTACAGATAGGCACCGATGATAAACCTTCTTCCACTCCGATTTTATTTGGTAGGCCGTTCTTGAAAACAACTAGAACGAAAATTGATGTTCATGATGGATCCTTAACTATGGAATTTGATGGTGAATTAATTAAGTTCAATATATACAATACCATGAAAATTCCAGATGATGGAAAACCTATTGTTTCTGTGGATTTTATTGACATATGGGTGCAGAAAAATTCAATTTTGAGGGACAAAGATGACCTTGAAGTAATCTCAAAAATGGAAAATACATCACGGTGGCAAGGAAGTAAGGAATCGGTTGATCAAAGGAAGACATTATTGTGTGTGGAGACCACCGAACCATTACTCCGGCAGCTGACGTGCGTGAAGATGTCCAAAAATGATGATAAGTTGTTGCTGTCGTTAGTCCAGCCACCAAAGTTGGAGTTAAAGAGCTTGCCTAGCCATTTGAAGTGCATCTTTTTAGGTGAGCAAGATACATTACCTCTTATTATTTCTAATTAACTCACAGCTTTGCAAAAAACTCAGCTAATTCATGTGTTAAAGGAGAATAAGGAAGCTTTCGGTTGGACAGTGGCCGATTTAAAGGGTATTAGTCCCACCATTTGCATGCATCAAATCTTGATGGAAGATGAAACGAAGGAGGTAAGGCAACCCCAATGTCGTCTAAATCCACCCATGATGGAGGTGGTGAAGAAAGAAATTTCGAAGCTTCTTGACGCTAGCATTATTTATCCAATTTCAGATAGCAATTTGGTAAGTCCGGTCCAGATAGTTCCAAAAAAAAACTGGGGTAACTGTGGTTAAAAATAGCGATGGTGAGTTAATACCAACTCGTGTTCAAAATGGTTGGAGAGTCTGCATAGATTATAGGAAGTTTAATTCGGTTGCTAGAAAAGATCATTTTTCGCTTCCATTTATTGATAAAATGCTTGAAAGACTTGCAGGTAAATCTCACTATTGTTGTTTAGATGGTTACTTAGGATACCACCAGATTTTGGTAGCACCCAAGGATCAAGAGAAAACAACCTTCACATATCCATTCGGTACCTTTGCTTACCAAAGAATGCCATTTGGGTTATGTAACGCACCCGCGACATTTTAAAGGTGTATGATAAGTATCTTCTTTAATCTTGTGGAAAATTGCATGGAAATTTTTATGGATGATTTCACAGTTTATGGAGAGTCTTTTGAAATATGGATTGTCAACCTTAAAAAAATGCTTAAATGTTGCATTGAAACTAATTTAGTTTTAAACTATGAAAAGTGTCATTTTATGGTTGATCAAGGCGTAATTTTGGGTCATACTATCTCTTCTAAGGGAATTGAAGTTGATAGGGCTAAGATAGATGTTATTCGATCTTATCTTACCCCGCGAATGTGTGGGAAGGTCATTCTTTTCTTGGTCATGCAGGATTCTATCGGCGATTTATCAAGGATTTCTCTAAAATTGCACAACCCATGTGTAGACTACTCCAAAAAGACGTGAAGTTTGATTTCGACGAGCCATGCAAAAGTGCGTTTGATGAACTCAAGGAACGACTCACTACAGCTCCAATTATTCAACCACCGAAATGGGATATGCCATTTGAACTAATATGCGATGCTTCAGATTATGCAGTTGGCATCGTGTTGGGCCAAAAAGTGGACAAGGTATCTCATGTTATTTATTATGCATCCATAACACTTAATGATGCCAAGAAAATTTATTCTACGACGGAGAAGGAGTTTTTAGCAGTGGTCTTTGGATTGGAGAAGTTTCGGTCATACTTGTTGGGGACGAAGGTGATAATCTATTTAGACCATGCAGCTCTGAAATATTTGGTGAATAAGAAAGAAGCCAAGCTGAGATTGATTCGATGGACTTTACTACTTCAAGAATTCGATTTGAAAATCCGTGACAAGAAAGGAGCTGAAAATTTTATGGCAGATCATCTAAGTAGGATCACTCCGAGTACCACATCTGATGTTCTTCATGACAAATTTTTGAATAAAAGTTTCTTCGCAATTCAATAGGTAATTCGATGGTATGCGGACATAGTAAACTATTTGGTGACTAAGTCTTTACCTAGTGACTTATCTAGAGCTGTAAGAGATAAAATTAAACGAGAGGCTAAATATTATATTTGGGATGAACCTCATTTATGGAAATTTTCTTCTGATAAGATTGTTAGGAGATGTGTCACAGATGATGAAATTCCTTATATTTTACATTTTTGTCATTTATCTGTGTGTGGGGGACATTTTGGTCCCAAAAGGACTGCTCAAAAAATTCTTTAATGTGGACTGTTTTGGCCTAAGTTGTTTTATGACTCTTATATGTTTTGCAAGTCTTGTGATTGTTGTCAAATAACAGGTAACCTGGGACCGAGGAACCAAATGTCACTCACGAACATCCTGGTATGTGAGATTTTTGATGTGTGGAGAATAGACTTTATGGGTCCTTTTCCTTCTTCCTTTGGTAAGAACTACATTTTGCTAGCTGTGGATTATGTTTTGAAATGGGTTGAAGCTAAGGCTACTTTATCTGACGATGCTAAAACTGTTATAAATTTTGTTAAATCTAACATTTTTGTCAAGTTCGGAATGCCTCGAGCTATCATTAATGATCGAGGAACCCATTTCTGTAACAAGATTTTTAAGGCTTTAATGAAGAGATGTGGTACCACACACCGAGTGTCTACAGCATATCATCCGCAAACAAGTGGACAAGCTAAAATGTCTAACACGGAGATCAAATCCATACTTGAAAAAGTGGTGAATCCGAATAGAAAGGATTGGAGCTTACGATTGGACGATACTTTATGGGCGTATTGGACTGTGTATAAAAATGCGAAAATATATAAGGATAAAACTAAAGCTTTTCATGATAAAATGATTTCTAGGAAACAATTTTCAATTGGACAAAAAGTTCTTCTTTATCATTTGAAGCTTAAACTGTTTCCTAGAAAATTACGATCTCGTTGACTTGGACTGTTTATTGTTACTAAGGAACTGTTTATTGGTATTAACGTTTTTCCTTATGGTGCGGTAGAAATTTAAAGTTTAGATACCTCTAAGGTATTTAAAGTTAACAGACACTATCTGAAGCCATATTATGAGAATTTTTCGGTTGAGCGAGTGGAAGAAATAGAGTTGATTTTCCTAACCTATTTCTAATTAGGTATTTAAAGACATATGTCCAGCTAAAGACTTTAAAGAAGCACATTTGGGACAACCCGTAAAATTTTCAGGTTTGGTTATGATTTTTATTTTTCAGCAATTTTCATTGTCATTTTTATCAGGTTTATTTCATTTTAGTTAGATTTTTAATTTTCAGAAATTTATCATTCTCAATTCTGCAATTTTAATTCTTTTATCTAAAAAAAACGAAAATTCCATTCTTTCTTGCCCCTCCCTCATCTTTTCCCTCTTCTTCTTTCACTTAGTTTATCTCACCACTGTTCTTCACTACAGATCTCTCAACTCACCACCTATTTCGTGCACACTACAACAAACATTCCACACAACACCCATCTTTCAATTTGTCATTAATCGAAAACCTATCCAGCCCTAACTTATGATTTGGCTGGTGTCGTGTTCTTCCTTTGTGCCACTTTCATATCTGCGTTTTCAAGGACTTACAACCAAACTAAGGAGGAAGAGTGATTCTCGACGTTTAGCAACTCTAATCATGTCTTTTGTTGATCTCTCCTCTCCACTGCCACCCAGCTCATCCACGGGATGACCCATTGATGCGGTACCACAGAAACCATGCCACCAAGTTCAGTTGCTACCCTTGGGCCATCAACACGACAACGAACAAGGAGAGGAAAAGAAGTCGAAAACTACAACAAATGGAGTAACCGAAGTGGTGATTTCACCTCATTCCAACTTCCAGAAGATATGGAGCAATTTCAACAACTCAGTGTAAGAAAAATATATCCATGTAAGTGTATACTTTCTGACACTCTTGAATCACTGGAAGTTTATGACTCATTTACACAAATGATGGGTCCAATTGGTTGGAGTGTGTTTGCTAGAATTAATTATCCCACATATGTTGAATTAACTAGGGAATTCTATAGCACGTTTTAGTTTAATTCTAACGAGGAGTTTGATGTGTTTATAAAAGGGATTGTTGAATTTCAGCTTATGGGGAAAGAGTTTGAGTTATCTATTGCTGAATTTAACGTAGCTATGGGCTTTGTTTCCAATGCTAAAATTAAAAATGAGATGTTTATTAATTCTTGATGTGATTATCATGAGGACTTTAAAGCAGCGGAATTATGGAGGAAATGGTCTGTTGATACTAATCCCTATAATGCTAGTATTTCTAAGAGTTCATTTTTTACAAATCCTATTTTAAAAATCATTCATAAACTCTTAGCATACAATTTTTCAGGATGTCAGGATTCTGCGAGGACTTTGTCTAAAGTGGAGTTTTATTTCCTGTGGTGTATGGATAGGCACATTCCTGCGAATTTAGATTTTTGTTTTTTAACACAATTTCAATCGGTCTTACACAAGAAATCTAAACCTTTAATTCTTGGTTCCTATATCACACAATTGGCAATTAATTTGGAAGTGTTAGATCTTGATGATACTGACATGAATGTAGCATGTGGCATAAAACCCTTGGATTTAGACTGTTTGCATAGGATGGGGATTGTGGATCTTAGTCATGGCCAAATCACTTTCACAAATCTAGGCCCCACTACTCTTCCCACTACAAGACCAGCAACACAAAGTAGTCACTAACCTTCCCAAACTAATTTGGATAATTGCCTCAGTCGCCTTGAATATAGAATGCATCGAATGGAGCACAACTTGATGGCTTATTGGGATTATGAAGGCTTCCAACCTCCACATCCGCTGACACCATGAATTCAGCATTCCCAAATAGAGAAGCCTTTTTTTCTCTTTCTTTTATCTGTTGCTTCTTTTATTTTATCTCCTAACATTGAGGACCATATTGGTTTAGGTGTGGGGAAGGAATTGGATTATATATGTGTGACCTTGTTTTTGGTTTTTGTGTGTTATTCTTTTTTATTTTTACATGTGATTATGCATGTTAAACCATCAAGATTTATCATATTAGTTTGGATGAGATTGAATGTACGCATGAAATTAAATTGGGCTATGTGAGTCTAAAGTGAATCATGCGGATT
>JANQAP020000200.1:6745649-6756316 GCA_026874005.2 Erythroxylum coriaceum | reverse complement strand
AGTTAATTAACGAGCTCTTCGTAATTAACTAGGATCTAAGGAAAAATCGAGATTAACAGAGCTTATTGTTAATTTGCAACCAATAATTGCTAAGAGAGATAAAAGAACAACAAATCTATGAATTATGCTTAATTAGGGTGTAGGTCGAGATTGAACTAAAGAACCAAATCCTTACAGAATTCTCCAATTTTATCATTTTTTGCATGTTTTCTTTAATTTGTTTTCGTTAGGTTTATTTTATTTTATTTTCTTATTAAATCCCAAAACACCCTATTACTTAAACATCAATTAATTTCAATTCTCAAGCTAACTGAACACTCCCTGTGGGATCAACCTAGACTAACCACTACCACAGTAATAGTCTAGTTATTTTATTTTGACTAGTGTTACAACGCGTTAACCAGCATATGTGTTGCAAAGTTATTTATGAGTGATCTTTTCTCCTAAAGTTGAATTGAATGGGTTACTTGAGTATGTTGGATATGAGGTGGATGTTGTTTTCAATGGTCACTCTCTATAATTACAAAGTCTTGTTTATGATAAACTTTTGTGAGTGATATACGTTTAATGTGTTTTGTAGTATGAGAGCTTGAATTTGAGTTAGGAAACATGGTTTTTGCATTCATCATAGTTAATGTACACAATTGTGAGTAAACGTTTGTTTTTGCACTTGATGTTATATTGAGTGTTTTTCCTTGTTTCGCTAGCTTTGATGGATTGTTTGCTACTTTACCCAAATACATCTTACCTTACCCTCGCCCACATTACAACCCTAAAAAGTCCTTTGATTCATGATTATGCACGTGAAACCTTAGTGGTGGAGAAATGAAATGATTTGCAAAGTTATGGAATGTTATGATCTTGAACGGTGATGAGTGTAACCATGAATTTATCTTATTTAAACACATTTTGTCTAAGTCTACCATTAGATTGCTCAGTTTCTAAGGTCTTGAATGTTGGTTGATCATAAGTAGAAGCCTTGAATGTTAATTTCATGCTATGGTTTTTGAAAGTCATTCATCTTTGCTTATGATTATGTATTCTTGGGAAATATGGGAAATGAGTAAATGTTTTGGGTCTGTGAATTTGAATATAATGTTTTACCTGAGGATGATGAAAAGTTAAGTGTGGGAAAAATTGATATGTGCTTAATTGATTGTATATTTATTCAATAACACTTAGTATTAATGATACAAAAATGCTTAAGATACTCACTTTAGTTCATATATGGTTTTAGGCATAATTCGAAAGAGAAGGAGCTAAACTGAGTTGAAAGCACTATATTTAGTTCATTTTTGGAAAATTCGCACTCACTTGTCTTCATGGAGCAAAAAGAAGAAGAAGATCACAAAGCGAGTGAGACAATTCATTAAATTGTTATAGCCTATACAATCTACCCATGTAAGACGTCCTATGCAATGCAAGTTATCCTATGCAAGGTGTCTCACATGAGTGAGACACCACATACACCATGGGACATCTCTCACGCACATGAGAAAAGCTAGCTGCCATTCCACTTTTAACCTAGTGTTTAAGGTATAAAGAAGGTTTTTTGTGTGTGACGTAAAGAGGGGCTAGAGAAGGAATAACCGAAAGTGTTGGACTCCGAACTTTTCTTGGAAGTTAGAATTACTAAATGAGAAATTTGTTGGCATTGAGTCATAAGTAAAAAAAATCAGAATTTTTGAGTTAATAATTTTTGGAGTTTAATTAGGTATATTATTATTTACATATGGTTGTATGAATTAAATGGAAGTGTTAGAATTATGTTAAGGAGTTAGAAGGTAATAGATTAAATATGAAAGGGTAAGTTTGGAAGATTAGAGTTGTTTTAGATTAATAAGAGAAGAAGAAATAAATGAAGGGTGTATGTGGATAGTTGTGCTGGAAAAATTGAGAAAGAAAGAAAAGAAGAACCTAAAAGAAACTAAAGAAGAGAGTCGTGTAAGGGAGAGATGTGTTTGAGAGGTTAGGAAAAAGAGAGAGAGTCAAGTGATGTAAGAAAGAAAGAGAGAAGGAAAAACGTAGAAAGGGATAGAAGAAGAGAAACAGAAAAATGAAGTAGAAAAGAAGGAGAAGGAATGAAAAAGAAAGGGGAACGAAGAGGAAGAAGAAGGTTCAGCTGAGTTTTAGGTAATTATCTATCTTCTTTTCTTGTTTTGATAGAAGAAGAAAGTAAAGAAATTAGGTTTTCATAAGCTGAAATGAAGAGAGAAAGAAAATGAATAAGAGATTTATGTTATTAGATTTTTATGAACCCTTAACTAGATCTTATTTCTTTTAGTTAGGTAAACCAAGAGTATATTAAGTTTAAGCTTATTTTTGGATAATAGAGATTTATGGAAGTTTTAGTTGTGTATGAGGTTTGAATGAAAACCATGCTTGTTTGAAGGGAACAAGAAAGTCGAAGGCAAGAACAAGAGGAGAGACAAGTTTTGAGATTGGATTTGTAAGTAAAGAGGTGGGTGATATGTTTATAGTTTTTGCGATGATGAGCTGAAATTATTTGTTGTATGTGTACTTAAATGTTTGCTTTTACTCATTGTGAATGTAGGAAAAATGTTTGATGAATTTTATCTCATATTTGCTTTGTGAGAATTTTATTGCTTTGCGTTAAAGAAAAACAGAAAATTTAAGAAGCATGAAAATATATGATTACGGTATGAAATTAGTAAACATCAGAAATTTGCTTATGTGGGCAAGAGAGATACCATTTCGTTTGTCACGTGCACGTTGACCCAAAGCCTTCTCTCGACTGCCCGCTTGTGGCATATGAGCTTCGAAAGATGGACTCATTTTGTTCACGTTGTAAACTTCAATTTCCCCATTCTGTTTCATGAGATTCTCTCGAGCCATATTGTCTGTGCATTCATTGAAATTTGCTGAGCATGATATATGATTATATGTTTCATGATAATGATTGAAAACAAATATATTTGATCTAATTTATGTGACTAAAATTTTAAGTATGTGCTCTGTAAACTGAATTCATATATATATATATATATGAATTCATATATATATATATAATTCTTTGATTGTTGTGTGTGTGTGTGGTTCGTCACCAATAGCTATAAGCACATTAGCCACTGAACTTCCCAGCTCACCCCACAATTTTTTCATTCCTCAGGTGAAGAATCAGTAGATCAATAGTGAACTTGTAGAAACTTGGGCAAATCTCTAAGAAATAGTTCATTTGTAACTAAGTTAGTTTGGATCATTTTTGGTAGCTTTATAAGCATGTTAGGCATGAGCATCAACGTTGCATTTTAGTATTATGCTACTGATTTGATTTTTGTTTGTAATTGGAGTAATATACCTACTCTGTTTTATTTTGGAAAATGAATGACAGTAAGACTTGAAGATTTTCTTGTGTTCATGTTCAAATTTCTTTCTATTAGTGTCATTGTGTTGGGAATAAAATTGTTAGTTGTTCAGTTGTTTTTGAATAGATTTTTTTGAAGCAAATTGTTTTAATGGGAGTTTAGTATGTATGGTTTATGATTGTTGGAGTTGGGTCTTGTGATATTGTATAAGAATATATATATATGTTGACAGATGGTAGAGAGAAAAGAGGAAAAAAGGATGAATATGTGTTCTAAAACTTTAAGGAATAAATTGGATTGATCTAGGCAGAATTTGATAAAATGTTCTGCATGAAAGTTATAGATCTTTCTCTTAGCTTTCTAATGACATAAAGTTTGAAATTGTTGGATTTCTGGATTGAAAGTTTGAAGTTAGAATGCGCGACTGGAAAGTCGCGATCGTGCTTAAGCACGATCATGACAATCCCGATTTTTTAGGAAAGTCGCAATCGTGCTTAAGCACGATCACAACGAACATTATAATTATGCCACTATTGATAAAAAGTCACAATCTTGCCATCCTTGTCTCACGGGCATGAGAAATGAAAACTCACGCCTATGACATTCGCTTCTTCCGCTTCTTCTTTTTATTCAATAATGCTTAAGTTGAATTATTTATTTTTACTCCCTATTTTCTTGATTTCCCATTATATTTTTTTATTATTTAAATAAAAAGGGGTCTCTTCATGACTTCTCTTAATTTATAGAAAGTCACAGCCGTGACTTTTTCGTCTTCCACTTTTGCTTTTAATTCATTAATTCATTTATTAAATTTTTTTTCAACACCCGTGACTTCTTCACTTCTTTTTCTTCTTTTTAATTTCCTTCTTCATTTGTCTATATTTTGTCCGACTCCCACTGCAATTTATTTTCATGCCCATTTTATTTTCTGCTATTTTATTTTGATTATTTGTGTATTTGTTTTTACTCCTACCAAGAAATTAAATTCTTTTTATTTTGATTTAAATTTTGTACCATTAATTCTATTGTAAAAATACTCCAATTTTTAGCACCTTGTCGCCACGAAATATGGAACCGAGACTTGGGGCCAACATCTTTGGTATCAGAGCCCAAAGTTTTCTAAGGATTCCTAGGCTTAGAATGTGTTATACTATGAATTATTATGATATGTGATTAATTTTTATTTTGTTAAATTTATTGATTGCATTAAGTGACATGCATATCATGCATACATGTAGGAAATAAGATTAAAATGAAAAGTAAGATTAAGGATAATGTTTAGATTAAAGGAGTAAAATACCACCTTGTGAAAGAATACGAGGAGTTTTTGCAAGGATCTGCTGCACCTGATTCCCCACCATTAGAGAAGGAAACTGATGAGTATAGAATCCCAGTAATTACAACCGTATGAGTTATATGTATAGACTTTCGTTAAGAGTTTGATTTATTATAAACAATGAGAAGAATGGTGAATTGTCAGGGTGTAAGATAATGAAGTTTGTGAATATCTAGAAATAAGAAATACTACGTAGCCTGATATGCTAGACATTGATTCAGTATTTATGGTTATGTTAGAAAATATGGTAACGGAATTTTATTGTGGATATGTATTTGAATTGATATGGATATGAATATATTTTTATGATTTGATTGAAAAGGAAATAAAGATATAGGCAGAAATGATAAGATGTGAAGTGTGCAAGCAAAGTGGAATTGAAGGATTGAACTTGGAATTTAAAATGATTGTTTAATTAATGTGATAAGGGTTATGATCTGGTATAAGATTGTGTTAGTGGATTTGAGATCAGAATTTCAAGATGGTTAAGTGTCTATAATTCTGAATTTATTAAGAAAGTACTTATGGAAGATGAAATAAATGATAATGATACCTGTAGAAGTTCTCAAGGTTATGTTGATCAGTTATTATGAGTGCATATTCGATAATGTGGTTACATTGGTGGATAATGTGATTGAGCACATATGAAATTTATATTTGGATATAATATAGGAAGTAATCTATGATCCCTATAGTTAAAAATTATGAGA
This sequence comes from Erythroxylum coriaceum, assembly GCA_026874005.2. Classification (NCBI taxonomy): domain Eukaryota; kingdom Viridiplantae; phylum Streptophyta; class Magnoliopsida; order Malpighiales; family Erythroxylaceae; genus Erythroxylum; species Erythroxylum coriaceum. The sequence continues at coordinate 6,750,944 of JANQAP020000200.1, read as the reverse complement.
TGAATTAGAGTAAAGCAATGGAAGTATGAGATTAGGTGGTTATGATGAACATGTAACTACTATAGAGAAGTAACTTTGAATAGTCGTAGAATATTCAAAGGGTGTTTAAAATTAATTACGATTGAAGTATCATTAGTATGAGATATTAATTGATGATCTGTCGAAAATATATTTCTATTATGCTGATCATGTAAAGTGATAGTAATTGAATTTATGGAAATATTATGAACAGTTGATATTGATTTGATTAAGGTATTAAGAATGGCTGAAATAGTAATGATGAATATAGTTGATTGATAGAGATCATGGAAATAGTGTAGATGATTGAGGTGAAAACCTTCTTGTAATATAGATGTTTTATCGAATCATATCGTATGAATTAAATATTCCATTTCTAGGAATGAATGACTATTAAGCAAATCAAAAGTAACCATTGGAGTCAGTTAGAAATAGGAACCAGGCATAAGAAGTTAAATATGCTATTGAGAGTGCATGAATTTTGTTTAATGTAAAGTATTCTACCTATGTTATTAGCTTCATGAATTTGAGGTATCGTTGTTGTTATTGTTAAAGGAACTTAGGTCTGATAAATTTGAAATGTGAAAGCGATTGTATATGATAAATGCAAGTGAATGATTGCATATGACGTGAAAATTGATCTGTATTAGAATTTACGTGATTCAAGAATATAAAAGAGTTAAGTGGATTAATGCTGAAGAATTATGGAATAGTAAGTAGAAGATAAAAGTGTTTTGAGAGTATCGTATCGCCTTGACAAGGTATGTTAGTAAGAATTTCGAGGACGAAATTCTTTAAGAGGGGAGAATTATTGGAGCCCAAACTTTTTTTAGAAGTTAGAATTATTAAATGAGAAATTTGTTAGCGCTTAGTCATAAGTAAAAAAATCAGAATTTTTGAGTTAATAATTTTTGGAGTTTAATTAGGTATATTATTATTTACATATGGCTGTATGGATTAAATGGAAGTGTTAGAATTATGTTAAGGAGTTAGAAGGCAATAGATTAAATATGGAAGGGTAAGTTTGAAAGATTAGAGTTGTTTTAGATTAATAAGAGAAGAAGAAATAAATGAAGGATGCGTGTGTAAGAGGTGTGCTAGAAAAAGTGAGAAAAAAGGAAAAGAAGAACATAGAAGAAACTAGAGAAGAGAGTCATGTAAAGGAGAGATGTGTTTGAGAGGTTAGGAAAAAGAGAGAGAGTCGAGTGAAGTAAGAAAGAAAGAGAGAAGGAAAAACATAGAAAGGGATAGAAAAAGAGAAGCAGAAAAACAAACTAGAAAAGAAGGAGAAGGAAAGAAAAGAAAGGAGAACCAAGAGGAAGAAGAAGGTTCAGCTGAGTTTTAGGTAATTATCTATCTTCTTTTCTTGTTTTGATAGAAGAAGAAACTAGAGAAACTAGGTTTTTATGAGCTGAAATGAAGAGAGAAAGAAGATGAATAAGAGATTTATGTTATTAGATTTTTATGAACCCTTAATTAGATCTTATTTCTTGTAGTTAGGTAAACCAAGAGTATATTAAGTTTAAGCTTATTTTTGGATAATAGAGATTTATGGAAGTTTTAGTTGTGTATGAGGTTTGAATGAAAAACATACTTGTTTGAAGGGAACAAGAAAGTCGAAGGCAAGAACAAGAGGAGAGATTTGTAAGTAAAGAGGTGGGTGATATGTTTATAGTTTTTGCGATGATGAATTGAAATTATTTGTTGTATGTGTACTTAAATGTTTGCTTTTACTTATTATGAATGTAGGAAAAATGTTTGATGAATTTTTGCTTTGTAAGAATTTTATTGCTTTGTGTTAAAGAAAAACAGAAAATTTAAGAAGCATGAAAATATATGATTATGGTATGAAATTAGTAAACATAAAAAATTTGCTCATGTGGGCATGAGAGGTACCATTTCGTTCGTCATGTGCACGTTGACCCAAAACCTTCTCCCGACTGCCCGCTTGTGGCATATGAGCTCTGAAAGTTGGACTCATTTTATTCATGGTGTAAACTTCGGTTTTGGCATTCTGTTTCATGGGGTTCTCTCGAGCCATATTGTCTGTGCATTCATTGAAATTTGCTGAGCATGATATATGATTATATGTTTCATGATAATGATTGGAAACAAAGATATTTGATCTATTTGAAGTATGTGCTCTGTGAACTGAATTCATATATATATAATTCTTTGATTGTTGTGTGTTTGTGTGGTTTGTCACTAATAGCTATAAGCATATTAGCCACTGAGCTTCCCAGCTCACCCCACAATTTTTCCATTTCTCAAGTGAAGAATCAACAAATCAATAGTGAACTTGCAAAAACTTCAACAAATCTCTAAGAAATAGTTCATTTGTAACTAAGTTAGTTCGGATCATTTTTGGTAGTTTTATAAGCATGTTAGGCATAAGCATCAATGCTATATTTTAGTAGTATGCTACCGATATGGCTTTTGTTTGTAATTGGAGTAATATACCTACTCTGTTTTATTTTGGGAAATGAATGACAGTAAGAGTTGAAAATTTTCTTCTGTTCATGTTCAAATTTCTTTTTGTTAGTGTCATTGTGTTAGGAATAAAATTGTTAGTTGTTCAATAGTTTTTAAATAGATTTTTCTGAAGCTAATTGTTTTAATAGGAGTTTAGTATGTATAGTTTATGATTGTTGTAGTCGGGTCTTGTGATATTGTATAAGAATATATATATATATGTTGACAAATGGTAGAGAGAAAAGAGGAAAAAGGGATGAATATATGTTCTGAAATTTTAGGGTATAAACTGGATTGATCTAGGCAAAATTTGATAAATGTCTTTAAGAAATTTGTAGATCTTTCTTTTAGCTTTCTAATGACATAAAGTTTGAAGTTTTTGGATTTCTGCATTGAAAGTTATGAAGTTTTGAAGTTGGAATGCACGATTGGAAAGTCGAGATCGTGCTTAAACACGATCGCGACAATACCAATTTTTCAGGAAAGTCACAATCGTGCTTAACCTTAAAATTATGCCACTATTGATAAAAAGTCGCGATCATGCACATCCTTATCTCACGAGCATGAGAAATGAAAACTCATGCCTGTGATATTTGCTTCTTCCGTTTGTTCTTTTTATTCATTAATGCATAAGTTGAATTATTTATTTTTATTCCTTATTTTCTTAACTTCCCATTATATTATATTATTTTATTATTATTGTTTAAATAAAAAAGGGTCTCTTCATGACTTCTCTTAATTTATTTTCATGTCAAATTTATTTAGACTACTTTATTTTAATTGTTTGTGTATTTGTTCATACTCCCACTAGGAAATTAAATTCTTTTTATTTTGATTTAAACTTTATACAATTAATTTTATTTTAAAAATACTCCAATTTTTGGTGCCTTGTCGTCACGAAATATGGAATCGAAACTCGGTGCCAACAGAAAGAGGACCAAACAACAAAGCTATAAAAATTTTATGGACAACTGTCCATTCAACGACAACTGTCTTATTTTAACCTAGCTGCCTCATGTTTTTAAGGTAGCTTTTGAATATACAAATGAGGAGAGTTGTTAGGAGTGGCAACTAGTCAAGAGAAAAGGGGATAACAACTGATATTTTTTTGTCCTCTTCGGTTTTACAACATTGGGATGGCTGGGAGAGAGTTTTTGGGGCATAAAAAGAAATAACTACTTCTTCATTTCATCCTCTTCGATTTCCAAGTGTGTGAGAGTTAGAGAATAATCGAACAGTAGTTGTTTCTTAATTATTTCTCTTCGATTTTCCATAGAAACAAAGGTGTTCTTGGTTGATGCTTGGAGACCAATGGAGAAGATGAAGGGCTAGATGTCCCAACAACGGTTCGTAGGTGACATTAACGTTGACGAACCCAGTTAAGCATACTTTTTATTATGTTTGTTATTCTTACTCTCTTTTCAGATTGATATTATCTTGTATGTATTGATTAAGTAATGTATGAGAATGATTTTGATGCTCTATCGAATCGTTTTTATGAAAAACCATTGCTAGAATTTGAATGTGATATATAATAGTTGTGTTTGAAGTCGTATGTGACAACTAATGGTATTAAATTGTTAGGGATAATGTGTTGGATCGAAAACAAAAGCATGCAAGATTTGGTTAAACGGTAGATTTCAAAACTTTTTCGAAATCAAAACGCAACGGAAATAACATAACCAAATCAACATGTTTCAGCTATACATGATATGGTATAAGGAAAATAATTTACATAAGAACAAGGTGGTAGAAATAAACCGACTCCTTGCTACAACTTTGACTCCTCACTTTTGTATCCTCTCCAAATCCTTGCTATAGATTTGACTCTTTTATATCCTTTCCTTAGTCAATGTATCCTCTCCTTATTTTTGTATCCCTGACCAATCCGATATACCATTTGTGTTTCTTGGACAACTTGGTTAACAAGATCCTTTGGTAGGAAAGGAGAAGAAATATTTTTGAGGAGATTTTTCTTAGAAGAAAGAAACCAAAAATGAGACTCTTCTCATTCAAGTTTTAGCTATGTATGCATAAGAGGAGAGAGTGAGTCAAAACAAAATGCAAGAACACTTCTTCCTCTCCTTGTCAATTTTAGTTATCATGAAAAAAAGATATGATGTGCATCCAATGCATCACTTCATTCTTTAATCAATCACAAAGAAGCTAATAAATGAGACTCTTCTCATTTGTTTAAGATGGCTATACAAAAAGACTAATAATCGAAATGGGACCTTCTCATTTTTAGTTATGGATGAAAAAAGGAAGAGAGAATACATCAAATGCACTTCTTCCTTTCTTTAATGAAATGAATGCTAAAAGGTTACATTACATGCCATCATTAAAAGACAACCATTAAATCATTTAATGATAAGATCATTACTCCATTTAATGATGATAAAGCATGATAAAAACCATCTTTATTTTAGCAATTCAATGCTAAATGTGCAGCTACACATTTAGCTATAAACAACTGAAATATGCCCTCCTTCTTTCTTTAATAACTTTGTTTTAATTTAATTAATCTAATTAATCAAATCAGGCCAAAGTCAAGCCTAATATTAAATGTTCATTTGGGCTTCTAATTAAAGTAAGCCCCACATTCAATCATGGGCTTTAAAACACCTATTTATATTTCTTACTTTGCTTGATAACCTTCCTAGAAGACAATTGGGGAATCTAATTGGACTTATACAATTCAAACTCCAATAAGCCCAGAATAAATTTAATCTCATTAGAATTAATTCTAACTTGTTAACCAAATGTCATTCCACTAAAGACAATTGGTTGAACTCTTGAATTACT
>JANQAP020000200.1:6714605-6745549 GCA_026874005.2 Erythroxylum coriaceum | reverse complement strand
CTATTAGGTTATCCGATAGCTAGGGTTAATTAACAAGCACTTCTTAATTAGCTATCATTTAAGGAAAAATTGAGATTAACAGAGCTTGTTGTTAATCTACGACCAATAGTTCAAAGAGAGATGTGAAGATAACAATTCAATGAAACATGTTTAGTTAGATATAGGCTGAAATTGAACCCAAGAACTGAGTCCCTAACGCATTCATCAATTTTCATCATTTTTGCATGTTTTCTTTAATTTGTCTTTACTAGTTTTGTTTCATTTTATTTTCTTGTTCCCCAATTTTATCATTTTTTGCATGTTTTCTTTAATTTGTTTTTGTTAGGCTTATTTTATTTTATTTTCTTATTAAATCCAAAAACCACCCTATTACCTAAACATTAATTAATTTCATTTCACAACCTATCCGAACACAGTCCCTGTGGGATCGACCTAGACTCACCACTACTATAGTAGTAGTCTATTTATTTTATTTTGACTAGTATTACGACTCGTCAGTCAACATATGTGTTGCAAAGTTATTTATGAGTAATCTTTCCTCCTAAAGTTGAATTGAATGGGTTACTTGAGTATGTTGGATATAAGGTGGATGTTGTTTTCAATGGTCACTCTTTATAGTTACAAAGTCTTGTTTGTGATAAACTTTTGTGAGTGATATATGTTTGATGTGGTTTGCAATATGAGAGCTTGAATTTGAGTTAGGAAACATGGTTTTTGCATTCATCATAGTTAATGTACACAATTGTGAGTGAACGTTGGTTTTTGCACTTGATGTTATATTGAGTGTTTTTCCTTGTTTCACTAGCTTTGATGGATTTCTTGCTACTTTACCTAAATACATCTTACCCTACCCTCGCCCACATTACAACCCTAAAAAGTCCTTCGATTCATGATTATGCATGTGAAACCTTAATGGTGGAGAAATGAAATGATTTGCAAAGTTGTGGAATGTCGTGATCTTGATTGGTGTTGAGTGTAACCATGAATATATCTTATTTAAACTTAGATTGCTCAGTTTCTAAGATCTTGAATGTTGGTTGATCATGAATAGAAGCCTTGAATGTTAATTTCATGCTATGGTTTTTGAAAGTCATTCATCTTTGCGTATGATTATATATTCTTGGGAAATATGGAAAATGAGTAAATGTTTTGGGTCTGTGAATTTGAATATGATGTTTTACCCGAGGATGATCAAAAGCTAAGTATGGGAAAAATTGATATGTACTTAATTGATTGTATATTTATTAAATAACACTTAGTAATTAATGATACGAAAATGGTTAAGATACTCACTTTAGTTCATATATGGTTTTAGGCACAATTAGGAAGAGAAGGAGTTAAACTGAGTCGAAAACCCTATATTTAGGTCATGTTTTGAAAATTCACACTCACTTATCTTCATGGAGCAAGAAGAAGAAGAAGATTAGAAAGCGAGTGAGACAATTCATTAAATTGTTATAGCCCATACAATCTACCCATGTAAGACATCCTATGCAATGCAAGTTATCCCATATAAGGTGTCTCACGTGAGTGAGACACCACACACACCGTGGGACATCTCTCACTCACGTGAGAAAAGCCAACTACCATTCCACTTTTAACCTAGTGTTTAAGGTATAAAGAAGACATGTTGTGTGTGACGTGAAGAGGGGCTGGAAACTGAAAAAGGACCAAACAACAAAGCTACGTGAATTTTATGGACAACAGCCTATTCAACGATAACTATCTTATTTCTAGCTGCCTCATGTTTTTAAGGTAGCTTTTGAATATAGAAACGAGGAGGGGTGTTGGGAGTGGCGGCTGGTCAAGAAAAAAGGAGACAACAACTGATTTTTTTTGTCCTCTTCAGTTTTGCAACATTGGGACAGCTGGGAGAGAGTTTTTGGGGCAAAAAAGGAGACAATAACTCCTTTATTTGGTCCTCTTCGATTTCCATGTGTGTAAGGGCTAGAGAATAATTGAACAGTAGCTATTTCTTGATTATTTCTCTTTGGATTTCCATAGAAACAAAGGTGTTTTTTGTTGATGCTTGGAGACTAGTGGAGAAGATGAAGGGCTAGATGTCCCAACACCGGTTCGAAGGTGACATTAACATTGACGAACCTGGTTAAGCATATTTTTTATTATGTTTGTTATTCTTTCTCTCTTTTCAGATTGATTACGTTATCTTGTATTTATTGATTGAGTATTGTATGAGAATGATTTTGATGCTCTATTGAATCGTTTTTTATGAAAACCAATTGCTAGAATTTGAAGGTGATACATAATAGTTGTGTTTGAAGTTGTATGTGACAAAGAACGGTATTAAATTGTTAGGGATAACGTAACCTAGGTTAAATAGTCCGAACTTGTGTGATTATTGCTTAGATTGGTCTGTTTTTCTCATTCATAAGGCGACTATTCAATTAAACTTAGAGAGCATCTCCTAGGTTATCCGATAGCTAGGGTTAATTAACAAGCTCTTCTTAATTAACTATTATCTAAGGAAAAATTGAGATTAACAGAGCTTGTTGTTAATCTACGACGAATAGTTCAAAGAGAAATGTGAAGACAACAATTCAATAAAACATGTTTAGTTGGATGTAGGCTGAGATTGAATCAAAGAACCGGATCCCTAAAGCATTCATCAATTTTCATCATTTTTGCATGTTTTCTTTAATTTGTCTTCACTAGTTTTGTTTCATTTTATTTTCTTGTTCAATAAACCAACCCTCCATAACCTAAACACCAATTATTTTCATTTTGAAAGCTTTACACACACTCTTTGTGGGATCGACCTAGACTCACCACTACTATAATAGTAGGTCTACTTTATTTTACATAACGGTACGACGTGCTATGTCATTAGGAATAACATAACGTAGGTTAAATAGTTCGAGTTTGTGTGATTATTGCTTAGATTGGTCTGTTTTTCTCATTCGTAAGGCACTTGTCTGATTAAACTTAGATAGTGTCTCCTACGTTAACCGATAGTTAAGGTTAATTAACGAGCTCTAAAAAATTAACTATGATCTAAGGAAAAACTGGGATTAACAAAGTTTGTTGATAATTTACGACCAACAGTTCAAAGAGAGATGTGAAGATAACAATTTAATAAAATATGTTTAATTGGGTATAGAACCAAAGAACCGGGTTCCTAATGCATTCATAATTTTTCATCATTTTTGTATGCTTTTTTAAATTTGTTTTACTAGTTTAATTTCATTTTATTTTCTTATTCGATAAACCAAACCCCCAAATCTAAACACAGTTGAATTTTATTTTAAAAGCTTTACACACACTCTTTATGAGATCGACCTAGACTCACCACTGCTATAATAGTAAGTCTAGTTTATTTTGTATAGTGTTACGATGCACTGCATCATTGAACACAAAGACAAAAGAAGTCACTTAGAAAGCAATCAATATCAAGAATTAGTGTCTAAGTTATGAATCCTCCTAAAACCCTTAAATAATTGACCTTTTGTTATGCTTTTGTTTTATTGATTATTAAACTATGGAAATTTCTATCGTATGCTAATAACTCACTTGAGACTACTAACAACTAATTTAAAATTATCAATCGATATTATTTATGTTATAGTTACTAAGATTTCTTTATCGATTTGTGAATTTCACTATGAGGTTTGACCCTAATCAAGAAGACTTATGTTGATCTATCTCTACATTTGCAATAAACTTCTTTTAATTACGGCAGATCTATTCATACACAAGATTTCTAAATCTCTATGTTATGAAATTAGATTATATACTAATATTTCGGATCTATTAAAACATATATTAAACACAAAATTGAATCACAATAGAGCAATCAAAACAATTTTATTAAATAAAAGAATCAAAACATGTTATAGCACAAACTAGGGTTCATCTTACTTAGACACTAAAGATGTTTAGTTACACATGATAGAAAACGAAATCAAACATAAACTAGAAAACGAAATCAAATATAAACTAGAAGAAAAACGAATAGAAAACAAAGAGTTTATAATTCTAAATCTTCCTTTATCTCCTATCGAATGTTCTTGCAAGATAGATGTTTGATCTTATATTCTATTGGATCTTTTGATAATTTCATGTTTTCCACTTCTCTAGTTTTTTTATAGTAATTTTTAAAGTTTTGGGTGATTCACGGTTTGATATACAGTCGTGTGCTAGATCGTATATACTAAAAAATCCTAAGAATTTGCGAATCTGCACGGCCTGAGAGACTTACACAATCATATGCTCAAAAATGGATTGCTAAATTTATCTTAGAAATTACTTTTGAATTAATCATAATTTAAACTTATCTATAATCAGCATTCAATCAACATTCAATGATAAGGAAAGAAAAGAATAGAATAGAAGTTTGAATTATGGATGTTTTCTCTTTCTTGTCCTTAAGCTAGAAAATTTTGCAGTTTTTGCTATTCTAGAATTTTCTCTCTTTGATGTTTTCTTTTATGTTTTTAGCCCCAGTTTTTGATGTTTCTCTTTGCCTTTAATACTTCTTGATCTTTCTAAGGTTGTTTCTAGGGTTTCTACACTTGTTTTATTCCAAAAATAGCCCAAAATCTTTAAAAATATAAAAACCTCGAGACTTGAAAAATCTCAAATTTGCATGATTGTGGATTGGTTGCTCCATGCACTCTCTGTCATGATCGTGCATGCAGATAGTCTTCAACTCTCCATCTGCACTCCTGCACGATCATGCATATGCACGATCATGACTATTTCCTTTGTTTAGCTTCTTCTTCATCTTTTCTTGGAATTTATTTATCACTGATTTCTTAACTTTTCTCCTTGCATTATTTGATAATTCAATATCCTGCAAAACAATTATACAACCATAACAGAGCTATCTGCAACTAAAAGCCTCATAATTTTCAAAGTGTAGGTCGCCCAAATTGTCTATCTACTGCTAGTTAGAAGAATCATATGGAACTAATGGACTTCAATAGAAAACATACAATAACAAAATTGTGGATTATATTACAGTTACTCCTAAAATAGTCTTGACACCCATTGAAATGGCAAAGGGTTTGGGAAAGAGAACAATGTACTGATTAATGGATAGGTTGTCTTTACCGTTTATTTTGGTAATCTCTCAAACACTATGACAATAGCGTCTAATATAGGTAGCCTGACCTCTTTAGGAGGACTGCTACGAAAAATGAACTCCCCTAAGAAGTGTTTGAGGAACATTGCTAACCTACCAGATCCAAAATCTGTAACCCATCTCCCTTGCATCGTCCAACTCTTTTTCAAGATATAAAAAGGTAAAATGATTGGTCAGAAGACTTTAGCCAGACCAGAGCCCCTGAATCATGTTCTCGGAATCTCACTCTGCCAGAGCCTTTTATGTGCAATATTCAACGCTCAATCAATCCCCATTCGGACCAACATAGTAGGTACATTTCCATTGTATCAATCTACTTTGTGTTTCCTGCTGAAGGATAGTTGTGAACATTGCTTCAAGTGTCTTGGCACAGTAAAGCATAAATCGAAAGTAGGGTCTTAACCTCAACAAGAGACAAGACGAGGCACCATGAATATCATGATGCAATTCTTTACCAGATTTATATAGTTGACTTTAGATCCATTGGAGCAGATGTGACACCTTTTAAAAAGGAAAACCTTCATGTAAACTTTTCTTGGAGGCTTCAGCTAATCTCCTTACCTTCTTCGCATTTTTATAAAATTCCATTAGATCTTCAGCAACCCCCTTTGGGTGGCAAGAAACAAAGACCTTACAAAATCTCTCCTCAGTCATCCTCAGAGCCCGTAACATTAAAGGTCCTATGATTTGTGGGAAAAGATGCATATCTTGTATCTTCTTTCCAAGAAGTACCCGTGGCTTCAATACACACTCCAGATTACTAAGCAGTAAAAAGGGATAATCTAGTACCACTTTGGCAGGAAGCTTCATAACAGCCACAACAAACGTCATGTTCCTTTGAACCCTATCGACTGACATTGTCAACAAAATGGGACAACGTCCAAATAGACTCCAAATCTCGTGATCGGAGAACCCAAACTTCTCAAAATTCGCCACCTTTCGACGTATTGTCTCAATCCGGGATATACCGACAATGCTAACGACATATTTGTACATCTTGGAATCCTTGGAAGTTCCAGTTTTGCATATGTATTCCATCTTCTCGTCATTAAAGGAAGTTCGAGGAATCAAAGTGGGCCGAGACAAGATCAATAAGAACAGATCCCCTTTGCTAATGCCAAGTGCTTCATACTGTGCGATGACGGGCTTAATCCTATCATGGAAATCATATGTCAAGAGCGAAGGATTCCTTATAATTGCCTTACGCAATAGATCCCTGGATCCAAACATTGTCATAAAGAAATGTATACGTTCATTGAAGCAATTATTAATCCTACAACTGAATAACCTTGGACGACAACGGATGATTCTGACAAGGTCACTCGACCTGATACCTAAGCTCTCAAGTGTACATAGTTTGGATTGAAGTACAGCAAGATCAGCAGTGCGTAAAGAAGGTCGAGAAGAGAATAGCTTCTGGACATCATCTTCACTACAACCCCACGTCTTAAGGACTTCAGCAGTGTCCTTTGCTTGCTGCAAACCACTTTGAACTTGGGCTTGGCTTATCGTCGAACATATTGCGGACATTGCGGAACTACAGAATGTGCGAGGCAATTGCAATGGGTTTCTCTCCAAACACAATTTTCTTCCATAGTTAAGAAAGACACAACATAACTCAAGAAAAGAGTGGGGCTTTGATCTCATAGCAATCATACACTTCTAACATATAGTGGCAACATTTTCAACAAAACGCATCCTTTTCAGATTGGTAAAGGAATGACGTAGAAATCCTAAGTATATTAATTATGATCAAGAAGTATATAACTTATTCAAGAACAAACAGAGTATGCGTTACAAGGTAAGAGAAGAATAAGACAAAACGGAAGATGGATTCAATCCACAACAAAGAGAATAAAACAATGGTTACGCACAGTGAGAGGTGGGAAGAGACCAGATGAAGTGAAAGATAACAGGAAAGACATGAAGAACAAGTGCGAATGAGAGAGAGAAGAGAGACAAAGACGGGAAATGCTGGGAGCCTGGGAGGAACAACGGCGAAGTTCAGTAGGTTTACGCTTCTGCAAATTGAGCCGAGACTTGTAAAATCAACCAACATCAGTATTATTGGGCTGGGCCACACCGTCAAAGATATGTTCAAGTTACTAGTGTTTTGTAGGCCTAAACCAGACTTTATGTAATTACCCATTTATTTGAAGTTTTTAATCGAGAAAGTTTTAATTTTTTTTTAAAAGGAAAATATTAATGAAGTTCTGAACAGTTCTTTTCATTAATTTCATCTTAATTCACTTTTAATAATCCTCTCTTAATTGTAAATTGGTACTCATATGCCATTTGACCCATTATTTGGCCACAAAGTAAGTTCATTATAGACTCCACTCGTCCGGGACTTACAACTTCAATAATAGAGTTCCAACATGATTATTATTTTGATGATTTTTATAAACACTATGATAAAATACTGCTTAAAATATTTTTATATATTAATAAATGAGAGTAATTTGGATAATATTAATTATAAAAGTTATGAGAATTATTAAAATAATAATTTTAGAATTTTTCTTTTAAATATATGAACCTTATTCAAAGAACCCTATTTTAAAAGGGCACTTCTCTTTGATTAGACATTTCTTAAACTGCCTTAGTTTTCCTTATTTTCAGTTAAACATTTTTTGTTATTTAGGAATTTTGATTAAGTCAGATGTGATAGACGAATGTTCCATAAGTTGATAGGCTAAAAGTGTAATTTAAACCTTAACGTTTACACCATAATATAAGTTGAACCTTAACATTTCGGAGTGTTCAACTTAAACCTCAATGTTTTAGAAACAAACCATATAAGGATGGAAAATCTAACAATGGTTACCCTCCACCAATTAAATGCCACACCATATACAACGTGGCCTTTTAAAAACATTTTGCACATCAAAGGGACTCAATACTTATTGATGTGGTATTCTTATTTTTAAATGAAAGTGGGTCCCATAATTATAAAACTAATGATTTTACCTTCATCAAATTCTTCAATACTCACCATTTTATATCACACGAATTCTATACAATCTTCAATACTCATCGTTTTATCATAAAATCAAATTCATAATTCTTTTTCTTCTAAGTATTGCAAAAGCATCCCTAAATCCCTAACTCTCCCATACTTTGTTCAAATGTTTGTAGAAACTCACATGCTCTTTCGCTAGTTCAATCGCAACAATAGTAAACCTAATCGTAGCAGTATGTTCAATTGCCTCCTGCATACCTTCGTTAGATTTCTGGGAAACAAGATAAGGACATCATTCTTTATTAAATGGGAAAGTTGTATTACATGATATCCTCTTAGATATTCTTATCATCTATTGTTTCGTTATTATTTGTTTCATCGGGGGCGTGACAATTTTCCATTCCTATCTCCTTTACACAAAACAAGTGATGTTCTTCCCAGTTTAGAAATTAACATAATCATGTGATGCAAGAAATTTTGTCTAGTTTGTAGTTACCATTTTGAGTATATATCTATATGTTTAAAGTTAGTAAGGTGCGATTGTGTCTCATTAGACTGTTAACTTCTGAAATTTATGTGCTACACTAGGTTAGGGGTCTTTTCACAATAGTCTATCATGTTCTCTTTTTCTATCCATGAAGGAGTATCGTTGGAAGCATTCAACTATAAGATATAATATCATTCATAAGTTTAATTTTAATGCACCAATTCATACCCTAAGATGAATGCTACTTCAGATGCACTAGTTCATACAATTCATTAAACTAGCTTATAATTCGCGATTGGTTGGTATCACCAAGAACTAAGAAATGGGGTTAGGGAAGACTGTTGAATGCTTGTAGCCCTATTAATTTAATGTCTTTTTGCAACAGTTTAGTAAATGAGAATTTCATAATACATTTCTATTATCATTAGTATTATGATGTATTCAAATTATAATTTTCTTTCTAAACTGGTTTTGTTTGAGTTTATAAGACTCCTTTTCTAAAACCAAGGCATGATCGGTGGCAAGTGATAAATGACTAAAGAGCTAGTCCACTTGCTTAATTAAGTCATACTTTTGTCAATCATGCAACTATACAAGGATTATCCTAAACTTTGGCCTTTTCTTCTTTTCTTATAGCTAGTGTATTAGATAGAATTCTTAAAGCAAGTTTTTAATAAATTTACCATATTTGCCTGAACCTCTTAGACATGTTTTAACCAATATGATTCACGTACTTTAGTTCTAAGATGACTCTAGAAATCAATGTTGGTGTTCTGATTCAGAGGATTGATCTTTTTTCCAAGGATGAGTTGAAAATGTTATCATAGGTTAAATAATAGATGCTCTTCTTCTTGATTATTTCCATTCATTTTTTTTGCATATAGATTTATTTATAGTATAATCTTATAATTAGAATCTGTATGTATTGTTGTGCCTTAGCTTTGGCTGTGGTTCTTACAACTAGTATTTGATTGGTGTAATGATATAATTGTTTTCTTGTTTCTTAGCCATTGATGCATGGATGAAAGCTTCCTTTCACTTTTATAAGTTGATGTACTAATCCATACGCTGAGATGAATGCTACTTCAGATGCACTAGTTCATATAATCTAATAAAATGGGTTATAATTCACGATTGGTCGGTATCACCAAGAAAAGGTAAGAAGTGGGGGAAAAAATGTTGAATGTTTATAGCCCTATTGTTTGAATGTCATTTTGTAGCATTTTAGCAAATGGGAATTTCATAATATGTTTCTATTATCATAAGTATTATGATGTACTCAAATTGTAGTTTTCTTTCTACAATTTGGCTTTGTTTAAGTTTACAAGACAAATTTTCTAAAACCAAGGCATGATTAGTGGCAAGTGATAAATGACTGTAGAGCTAGTCCACTTGCTTATTTGAATCATTTATTGACAATCATGCAACTATATATAGGAGAACTAAGATATTAATATAATTTTGTAACGACTACCTAAAGTTATGGATGCGACATCTTCAACTAATACTACATTGAATTCAAATAATGGTTATATGGTGTTTAATTATGGTTTAAAATCCTCGTTAAGAACTTCATTGAGTGATAATAACCTAGGAAGAATATTTTAGGGATGCCCCAAATATTGTATAAGTTTATTTTTTTGATAAGGTAAAATTGTTTATATATATGTTTACTGTTTTTCTTATTAATTATTAATTTTTTTTAAGATGGAAGATGTAACTTTTTTAAATGGTGCAATAACAAATTTAGTGAGAAAGTTGTTGAAGAATTTATAAGTTAAAGAAAAAGTAGGTATATTCAAAAAGGAGGCTCAATGAACCATAATTAGATCACGTATAATGTTAGAAATTGAGGAACAAATAAAGCTAATGAAAGAAGACATTATTTTTTTGACAAAAGAGAAAAATGAGTTGAAATTTGTTTTAGTGATTATTATAATAGGGGTTTTTATGCTTATGATGAGTGTTATAATATGGTTAGTTGTGGGCAAGTGGAACTAAATTTTAGTATTTTGTTTAAACCTTAAATTATGATGACTGAATATATTATGGTTTGTTTTTATTACTTTGTTATTTATGAAAATGCCTTAATTATTCCTAATTAATAGCTGTAAAAATCATCAACAAGTATATATAAAAATGATTATATCATAAAAAATAATTAGAGTAGTATATACAAAAGTAATTGGATCTATCCGTCTATATACAATAGTGATTGGATGTAATAACGAAAGTTGCAACAACACATAGACAACATTAATGTGTAGTCTGGGAATCAACCACGTTGGTTCCCTCATTTGTACTTAACTAAGAAGGTTGATCATGTACTGGTTGATTCACTAATGATCTGCTCCTCATTGCTTGGGTTTGTAAATGTTGGGAAGTGATGCTAGGTTGTCTTTTGAACCTTAGAACTCTTGGTTCAAAAGATAAATTGAATGAATGTGGATCAACTTCTTCATACTTCTGTTTACTACTATGTGAAGAGCTAATAACCTACTTAATATAAAATTTGTACAACAATAAACTATAAATAAATGAAAAATAAAATGATTTTTACATATCTGATATAATTGTAAGCCCTTTATCACTATCCAATTCCAAGTTAGCAAATTCATAAACTATGTCCAAGAATTAGTATTCTCTACCTCCATAATAGCCTAAGCTAATGGATACATCCCTCTATCACCATCCCTCCCAACTGCATTCAATTGTTGGCTTTGGAATTTTATCTATAAAATGCACCCTTCAATGCCAAAATTGGCTTTAAATGCTGACATCTATAGTTTACATTATGTTTTGGTAGGTATTTTAGTGTGTTTTTAGGAGATTATTTGTGCATGCTTGGGTTTAGAATTATGTTAATGTGGTGGTGTGTATATGTTTTTGAGTGTTTTATGGTTTAGAGAATGATACTGGACTTTAATTTTGTGCAATTGAGGTGTTTTGATGGGTTTTTTTACTGTATGAACTTAGATGAAGAACATTGAAGGAAGTTGGAGAAAGCTTGGACAAAAGGGACAAGGCAAAGATCGTGACAAAAGGTCTCCCCTAGGGTCACAACCATGACACTCTTGTCAAGATTGTGATAGAAGAGGATAACACTAAGTGACGATCGTGACGCCTATGTCACGATCATAACAGAAGTCAATTTTCACAGGATCACAATTGTGACACCCCTGTCACGATCGTGAGAAGCGTTCACCAAATGCAGGGATCTCCTTCTGTTTTGATTTTTGGAGGGCCTTTTTGTTTATTTTTTTTGACCTGAGTAAAACCTGGTTTTTACCTTAAATGGCTAAAGAACTATATAAGAAAATAAAATGACCCTAATTGGAGGAAGCCTTGATTTTGCCACTTTAGGAAAGAAGACAAATAAGAGACAAGAAGGAGAGAAGAGAAGAAGGAGCTATTGTCCAGCCATTCCAGCCAACCATTCCAAGTTATTTCTACATTTCTTTTGTTATTTACTTAATCTAATGTATGATTTGGACATCAGGATGTTGAATATATTATTAAGGATGTTCTAACTTCATTTTGGAATTGATTCTTGAATCATTTTATGACCTATTTTCTTTTTATGTTAATGAAATTGTTTAGGTTTTGCGATGTTTATGGTTTTGTATACTTCGATAACAAATCGAGAGATTGAATCGATAGTAACATGATTAGGTTGGGTAATGAGAATTAACAACCTAATAGATCACATAAACATCAAATCAGTAATTATACGAAGAGAGATCTTGTATGAAGACCTAATTGTCTATTAGATTGCTTAAGAACTAATTAGAAAAATTGACTAATTTGTTAATTGAGAAATTGCAAAATCGAAATTTCGGATTCAATTAAGGTTACTAACTAAGGTTAATAATTAGATCTTGAGAAAGAATAATTAACCCTTTGGAATTCTAGTACCAATACCAATGAAATCAAATGTGATTAGAGTAGCAAAATGACGATATAATGAATCCTATCTTCCTATAATTGTTTTATCTTATCTTGTTGCGACATCTTAATTGATAAGTGGCTGGTGCTCTATTTTGATCTACTTATGTTAATTTCATAATTTCAATTTTAATCAATCCATATTCAATTGCTTAATTTTCTGTTTAGTTTTATTTTAATTTTTATCACATTTCTAGACCTTAGACAAAATTAGGATTCAATTAGTTTAGCTAATTCCTTGTTGGACAGACACCTCAACTACTACCCTTATGATCCATATGTTTGCAAAACATTGAGGGTTTTATATAAGTAAAACTTGCTTAACAAGTTTTTGATGCTGTTATCGAGGAGTTAGTTTAAGATTATTTGGATTCCTTATTCTAAGGAATTTTTTTACCTTTTTTTATGTCCATGATATTACATGAACACAAGAGTCACTCAAAGTTCAAACAAAATCGCTGAAATGTTAGTAGTTGATATCAATTAGAAGAGCAAGATGTCAAGAAAGAGAGACCAAAGAAATAATGGTGGAAGAATTCAATCAAGGAGACCAGCAACAAACCTTTATGGTTTTCAAGAGACTAGGTTCAATGCTGCACATCAAGGCATGATTTAACCACCAGTGCAAGCAGCAACATTCGAGATTAAGCCAGCTTTGCTAAATATGCGAAAAAGCAATGCATAATTTTATGGGTTAACTAATAAGGATTCTAACGCTCATTTACTGAATTTTATAGAAATATGTGATACTTTCTGATATCATGGAATGTCAGAAGATGTCGTTAGGATGAGAATTTTTCCTTTCACATTAAGGGATAGAGCTAAGGCATGGTATCATTCGTTAAGCCCTGCCAACATCACAACTTGGGAACAGTTGGTGCGTGCATTTTTTGACAAGTACTTCCCCCTCACTAAGATGACATAGTTGATAAAGGAGATTACAAATTTCTAACAAAGTGATGGGTAGTCATTTTATAAAGTATGGGAACAGTTTAAGGATTTACAAAGGAGATGCCCTCACCATAACCTACCCAAAGAATTCCTTCTACAAATCTTTTACAATGGAGTTAATCCACCTATGAAAGGTACCATAGATGCAACTTCTGTAGGATCTCTTATGTGGAAGAAAGTTAAGGAAGCGGAGGACTTGTTAGAAGAGATGACAAATAACAGTTGTCTTTGGTCATCAAACAGAAGTAGATAACAATCAACTTTTTGAGATCATAAAGGAGTCATTGTTATCGATTTAATGACGGCAATGCAGGCTGAGATTGACAATTTAATAAGAAAGCTTAATAGCCTCTAAACCTCTTCATCCGCTGCAGTTAGAGCAATTGAACATAGATGCAAATTATGCAAGCAAAATAACCATTTTATTGCTGCTTGTTTTTTAATGTAAAATAACAACATGGAGCAACTCAACTATATGGATACACAATTTGGTCGATAAGGAAACAACACTTATTCAAACAATTACAACCTTCGGTGGAAGAACCACCCAAAAATTTCTTGGTCAAACAATGTAAAAGGTCAATTCCGACCTTAAAGGCCATCTAGATTTCAATAGGAGAAACCCAATTCTACAAAATCTAAGTTGGAAATTTTTTTAGATAAGCTCGTAAACATGGATGAAGATCATAAGAGATTGGAAGAGAGGTTTGAGTAAGTCATTAAAAACTATGTCTCTTTTATTCATAACTTAGAGGTCTAAATGAGTCAACTGGTGAATGCATTGTTAACAAGAAGTGCAAGGAGCCTCCCAAGTAATACTGAAGCCAATCTAAGGGAGCAACTCAAAGAAATCACATTTATAAGTAGGGAAGAACTCAAGCAATCAGTGGAGAAACAATTTGAAACCCACCTAGAAGAAGACCAAGAAAGGAATAAGAAGGACGTAGACATGAGTGAGTACCCTCCTTACATTGCCACTCTACCATATCCACCCAAGATTCCATTCCCTTAATGATTACAAAAGAACAAACAAGATTTACAATTTGCAAAGTTTGTGGAGAAATTAAAGATCCTACAAATCAATCTATCTTTCGTCAAGGAATTGGAGCATATGCCCAAGTATGCTAAAGGGAGGAGGAGGAGATGATAGAGGTTAGCTCAAGAAAGAGGGGAGGAAAAAAACAACTATATAAGGATAGTTAGTGAGGATCGAATAAGGAACTTCTCGCTACAAAACTCCATTTCCTTTGAAAAGATGTTTTTAAGTCAATTATGTGCATACATCACTATAACATATTCATATTATTTGACAGTTCATTCAATCTTTTTTAATATTTCAAAAATTAGATAAATAATAATTATTTATTTATGTGTGTCATCTAAAGACCAACAAATATTAATTAAATAATGCAAAATGGGAAGCATCTTATAAATAAATTATATTTGTTATAAATTTTGAATAAATAAAATAATATTAGCTTTCTAACTTTGTAACACCTAATAATGTGAATTTCTTGAAATTTTGTTGTCTTTCAATGAAAATAGAGTTATTAATAGCATTCAATTTGGTTACAACAACCACAAATATGCACTTTTTAAAACCAAAAAATTGACTATAATCATGAGATAAAAGTAAAGAATAGACAACTTTAAGGTAAACAATATCTTAAAAGTAAAATTTCTTCTTTGATTATAGAAATATCAATATTGCATAAGTATATAGATATTAAAAAAGCAAAAAAGGGAGAGAGGAGTTTCTAGAAAAGTAATGCAAACAAGGGAGAAAGGAGTTTCTAGAAGAGTAATGTCATACTTTAGGGACTTAATATTAATAAATGAGAAGAGGAATTAATTATAAATAAATTTGTTTATAGAAGATTAGTAATAGGCAAAAGGTTTAATTTACCCCCGAATATTTGACAAATAGTCTAAGAATGCCCTTATATCTTTGGTACCAGTTCACCTCCTAATGTCTCAAAAATTGACTAATTTGCCCCAAAAAGATCACTCTATCACGTCTCCATTACCTAATGTTATGTACCTACTATGTTGGCCCACATGGCAATCCAAATAAGCTATAATGCCAATATGGCAGCTGAAGTTAAATATAGCTATTAATTTTAATTTTTTAAAGAAGTAACTTATTAATTATTTTAAAAATAAAACATATAACTTTTTCCCTCCTAATTTTCCCTAACGAACCCCGACTTTCATTAAATCCCCAATACATAAACACTTTCTTTTTTATTCATTTGTGGTATTTAATTATTTATGTTTTCTTCTTCCTCTTTCTTTGTTAAATTCTACTATTCTTCTTACTTCTTCCTCTATATTTGTTAATTTTCATTATTCTTTTTTCATCATCTTCTTCTTCTAGTCATGGTTTGTTTAGAGGATTTGAAGTTTTATGGTTTTAATATGTATGGTAATCCTATATCTCCTCTTATTTATTTAGTGTTTGTTGTTCTTACCCTTAAATAAAGAATAATTTTTGTGTTTATAAGGCTCCAGATTTTGTCTATAGAGGTGAATGCAGTAGATGAAAGTGGCTCCTTTTGTGGTTCCTCATGTTTTAGAGTACAAAATTGAAGGTTAGTAGCCCCAGTATATGCAAATGAATTCTCTCGGTTCCTCAACTTGTCTTTAGGAGACAGTGCAATTTTTTAGTTGAATGTTATAACTTAACAAGACTTTGTAGTGCTATTGTCGGGTTAACTATCATCATGATGGGGAAAATGATACAAAAAATAATGTTATTTATATTTTAATTTGTTCTTATTAGTTTTACATTTAAGTTTCTTAAAGAATAATAAGAAACCTCATTGGGGTTTCAAAACTATATATATACATATTATTCATTATTATTTTTGTAAATTGAAGTTTGTATTGATAGGACTAAATCAAAATTTAAGAAGTTTTACAAGTTACAATATACTTAGCCAAATATAACATATAATCAAGTACCAAATTAGATTTCATTGTGTTATATTTTTTTGTGGCTATTAACTTGTAGAGATAAGAGAACGTCATAAGGAGAGAGTAGTGTAAAATAAAAAGTGTGATTGTAATTGATGTACATATCATGAATGACTCTATTAGGCCCTTTTGGAATTTGTCTATCTCACTATCAAAAGGCCAGGGTGAGAAAAGAAAACACTTTTTATACTTAATTCTTATCCAACTACATTTTTTTACATTTTTTAACATCTAAATCACATAATCATATTTATTTAAGTTGGGATTTATTTTTGTTTAGTTAGTTATACACATTCTCTCTTTTTAGTATTGGTAACTTTTTATGTCCTTACATATAAAATTTCAAAATGAGAATGCAAAGAATGATTTTTTTAAAAGTTTTGTGGAAATATTTATTATTTTATGTAGTAATATGCCCAACATGTTGCTTCTTTAATAGCATGTTCGATTCTTCTTTTAAAATTTTCATTATTTATAGCAAATATTATGATAGATAACATTGTTACTAAAGTTTAATTATGGTATAACATATTCAATCTCTTTACTTTTCACAATTTATTTTATTCAAAAGATGAAAGTTAATGATTGGTTTAATTAATTTTGCTTTATGCAAGTTTATGAAAAACTTAGGATATATGTATGTCACCAGATCTTGATTGAGATGCAAGCCAAAAAAAATAATTATAAAAAGAAATCAATAAAAAACATTATATTAAATTTAAGATCAATAAAATCCATTATTGGTATTTGCCAATGGTTAATAAGATTGTATATTCCAAATGTGACTAGCACGTTATTAGAGTTGGATTTGAAATACTATATTACGTTATTTGTTTGAAAAGGAAGTACACATCAATATTCTATAGAAACTGATACTATTAATCTCTAAGGGATCAAGTGCTCTAGCTTTGGCTTCTCTTTATGGTTGAGTGCTTCGGCTTTGTCAACTTCCCAACTAGTTCTTTTACCTGAATCTTTAGCTTGAAAGTTCATCTCTTTAATCTGACCATAGTCCTCAGAGCCATCCCCCTGTTCTTTTTCTTTCTTCTTCTTATTTTTTCAAACTAAACCACTCAAAATATTCTTGATCTCTAAGGGGTATTTTTATCTCTTAACCATTAGCATTTTCCCTCCTGTTGCAATCTTTAGTTTCTTTTGGTAACAAACCTTTTGGAAAATTGAGAGTTGACAAAATCAAACACAATTTTATAATGGAGTCAAACCTTGGGGAAATCAACCAAAGAAATAAATTGTTTTCTCCTTTACCTTTCATAAAATTTAGCTTAAGTAGCTAAACCAAGAAGAAGCTGGAAATAGGTAGTGGATGAATATAGAAATGATGCATTATGCTATACTTCTCCTTCAGTAGAGGAAGGTAAAAGCATGGTTGCCTTGGATATCTAGGTTCTAAAAGATGGAGAAAAGATGTGGGCAACATGTTTAGTAGGATTATTTTATAATAAAATAATCTCTTTTCTAATAATAAAGGAATAAGCAATGAGAGCTTGGAGGTCAAGAGGTTTGGTGGAGATGTTGCTATTGGAGGATAATGTGATAGTCTTTAAATTTACGAACTAAACAAATGCTAAGGAAGTTATGGAGGAAGGAACTTAGCTCATTTTGAACTAACCATTATTTCTCCAACCTTAGAAGTTAGGATTATAGTTGGAAAGCATTAAGTAAGACAAGATACCAATGTGGATAAACCTACATAGGTGCCTCTATAATACTAGTCGACAAAAAGGCTCAGTACAATTGCATGCTATGTTGGAGTCCTTTTTATGCATGGATGAGATGATTGCCTTACATAAAAGGCTAAGATATGCTTGACTCTATTTCCAAGTGAGTATTATGAAAGAAATTATAGATACCATCCCATTTTTTAAATTGAGTGAGTAAGATGAATTAGTAGAGGACACTATAAGAGTATCACATTAGTGGAGACGTAAAGTGACAAAACAAGGTAAAACTTAAAAGGAAACTAAAAGAAAATTCTTGAATGGGGATCATGAGGAGTTGGTTAACTTGGATAGAAATAAGGAATCAGGGAGAGTAAAGAAGTGGATAAGGTAAAGCAAGGAGTTATGGTAACACGAACCAAAGAAGGGAATATTGCAAATGTAGTTAAAATATTGAAGAAAATAGATGTAACAAAAAATATCATTACTTCATAGAAGGGGGAAATGAGCTATTTTTTAGCATATACAAACTCAATTAGAGAACCAATATGGAACAATAAACCTCGGGAATGATTCTTAAGCAGTGAAGAAAGAGTCACAGTTGTTTAGGAAGGAGAATAGAAAATGAGTTACATAGATAGCAACACTCCATGTAAAACACATCCAAAATAATCCAGCTCTAGTTTCATGGAAGTCATAAAAAGGAAGTCAGGTCACAAAAGTAGGAAAGGAGGATTAACTAAAAAAATCCCCTACATAATGTCTTTAGTAGCATGGAACATAAGGGATATAAATAACCTCATTAAACGATGGGAAATTAGATATTTTTTATTAGCAACAAGTTAGTAGTAATGGTAGTACTATAAACAAAAATCTCTCAAGAGAAACCTTTGGGCCTAAAGTTAGTTGGCTAAGTGTGGTTTATTGTCTCAAACAAAAATCACCATTATTTTGGAAAAATAATTGTGACTTTTGATATAAGTAGTGTAAACCTAAAGGTTTTGAATTCTAATACACAACATTTGTATGTTAGGATTATATTTTACAAAGAGAACTAACAGAAGGTAGTGACTTTTATATACGAGTATAATCATAGATTCCAAAGAGAAGAGTTATAGAGGGAGTTAATATGCATCAAATCAGCCATATGGATCCTTTGGATGGTGCTAGGGGATTTCAATAACATCTTAAATGGTCTAAAGTAGAGGGGAATGCGAGTTAAAAGAATTTCTTTATGGATTTCAATGAATGTTTGATAAAATTGGGAATCACAAATTTTAGCTTTGAAGGATGTTTTTGTTCATGTAATAATAAACATTTGGATATATAGTTCATTTGAAAGAAGATTGATAGGGTAGTTGATGGTAAATGGTTGAATTATTTCCCTAAGAACCAACCAAGTTCCTAAAACTATATATGTCAGATCATTCACTAATTCTGATCCAAAATATGTTTATAAAAGTTAGAAACAACATTCCTTTTAGATTCAATAATTTCTTGACAGATAATGAGTGATTTATAGAAGGAATTGAAAAGGGTATGGCAAAAGAAGTGTATGGATGCAAAGCTTTTATTTTTGGTAAAATGTTTGACAACATCAAAGTGGAAACAAAAAATTGAAGATGAAAATTATTTAGACACCTAGATAAAATAGGGGTATATTAGTCAGTATCCAACAATATGTCTATAAGCAACCTGGAAATCAATTGTGGCTAGAATAAAAGAAAACATCTATAGATAATTATGCCAAAGCTTTGTTCTACCATGTTTTTTTTACTAAGGCAAAGACTGATAATTGAACGGTTGAAGTAAGGGGAATATAAGTTAAAGTTTTTTTATAGTTCAATCACAGCAAGGAGAAACATCAATAGAATCAACTCCATATTGGATTAAAATCGATATGAGGCCTCAACACAAAATCAGTTTTAAAAGGTGATTTTTTCTTACTTCAAGAATACATTAGGGGTTTAGCTGGATAAAACCTCTTCCATTTCATAACTAAAGTCCCTCTTAACCAATCAATTTTCAATAATGATATGCCATTAACTCAATTCCCTATTCGAGCCTTAGGAAACTGAGCAAAAAGTGTTTAAAATGAAACCTAAGAAAACACTAAGGCCAAATGGAATTAATAAGAAGTTTTATCAAAAAGCTTGGCCTATGATCAAAGAGATGATCATTGAAGTTGTACAAGAAGTGTTTGGATTAGGTAAATTACTCAAAGCCAATAACAAAACTATTATTTTTTTAATTCCAAAATGCTCTAACCCTATATCCCTAAAAAATTATAGCTTAACTTCTTGATAAGAGGATGAAGAGGGCTTTAGCTCTAGTTATCAACCCAGCTCAAGTTGCTATTTTAGAAGGGAGATATATAAGTATAATATCCTACTGTCCCAAGAACTCTTTAGAGGGTATTCAAGGAAAAACTTTAATGGAAATTGTGCTATCAAGATAGATTTGCGTATGACTCATTAAGCTAGAATTTCATTGAGAAAGTGTTGGAAGCTTTCAATTTTTCCTAGTAATTTCAGATGATGGATTTGCTTGTGTTTCACCACACCTTTATACTCAGTGTTAGTAAATGGAGAATCAACCAAGTTATTCCAGGGTAGAAAAGGAATTAGACAAAGGAATCCCTTTATCCCCTTATATATTTGTGTTATGGATGGAGGTGTTAACTATAACGATGAAGCCCCTTGGCCCCTTATATATTCATATTATGCATGAAGGTGTTAACAAGAATGTCAAATCATAACATTAG
This sequence comes from Erythroxylum coriaceum, assembly GCA_026874005.2. Taxonomy (NCBI): domain Eukaryota; kingdom Viridiplantae; phylum Streptophyta; class Magnoliopsida; order Malpighiales; family Erythroxylaceae; genus Erythroxylum; species Erythroxylum coriaceum. Next base: position 6,724,684 of record JANQAP020000200.1, on the reverse strand, counting down.
GTAACCCTACATTTTAGTACTATAGCAAGTGTAAAAACCCAAAAATTTTGCATCTAATGTTCATATATGATTTTCCACTCTTCGTCAAAGTATACAATCAATTCATCTTCCCATTGATAAGAATACAAAGGAATATAGCTAGAAAATGGAAAGAACGCGAGGATAATGAGAAGTGGAGAATAGGAGCACACACACAGATTAAATATGGTATGAATTTAGGAAGCCATATAATAAGAGGTGCATGAACATAACTAGGCAGATTGTATAGGGTGGCAATAAATGGAAGAGCTAGGACAAAGTTATTTCATGGTGGACATTTTACTCAAGAAGGTACACCAAAGTATATAGGTAAGACACCAAAATCTTTTGACAATGTGGACTTAGACTATGTGAGCTTAAGAGAGGCATATGAAATGGGTGCTATAGTAGGATACACAAATATTATTAGTGTATGACATTTGATTCTTAAGAAGGGGTTGGAAGAAAGTTTGAGGAGGTTAGATTCCAATCAGAGTGGATTATATTTGATTAAATTATTAAAGGTGTATAATATAATTGATGTTTATTTGGTCATATAAATCAATCAACACCATCTATACCAATGTTAATGTAGCGTTATAATTAGTGATAGTAGTGTTTTATATGATATTTTAGGGTTTAATTTGTTATGCATTTTATGTTAAATTGAATTATGCATTTAGGGTTTAATTAGGTTAGTTTTTGTGTTTAATTATTTTTATGGGTTAGTTTGAATCTTTGAGCTTAATTTGTATATTTTTGAGGTATCTTGATGTGTGTGCTAGTATTGCAAGGTTAACGGAGAAGAATGATGAAGATTTAAAGAGTTTCGGGCTAAAAGATATAGGCTATGATCGTGCGCATTGGCCACGATCGTGACAGAGAGCGTCAAGTCAGGCGACGATCGTACACATTAGGCCACGATCGTGACATAAAGGAAAAAGTGTCGGCCATGATCGTGACAGGCAAGGCCACGATCGTACCCTACGTCGGGCTGATACGAAAACTCAATTTTTAGGTGATTTTTTGGACCATTTTGACCCCGAGTTTGACCTAGGGCTGCTACAGAATAAATAGAACAATACCTAGTAGCCACCAGGAGTCATTAGAGAGCCAAGAGAGCTTTGCAAAAAGGGAGATTCTGTAAAAATCTGAGAGAGACCTAGAGAAAGATTAAGCGATTGAGGAAGGAGACGAAGTAAGAGAGGCACGGAGATACGCTTGACGCGACATACTTCCCGGAACAGGCAGTTTCTCGCAGTCGCGACCTCCGAGATCCATTCCGATAGTATTTTCTATTTTTTATTTCGATTTCATTGATGTATGAGATTTGGATATTGATTAGGAATATTGTCCTTGAGTGTTGATCTTTTGTCCAAACTCACCTTTGGGGTTTTTGTTCTTGAGATTAATAAAATTTATGTGATTGTGTTTTATTCGATTTACTTGTGATTCAATTTTGATTCTTCATAACTTGATAACAAACTAAGAGGGTGAGCCGGGTGAAAATCATCAGTTTATGCTAACGAGAGTTCGGTAAATCGATAGGTAGAGAGTTGAATCAAATCGATAGAGTCATGTAACGAGAGATCGAACATAAATTCTCGGTAGGTGAATAGACAACTTTAAAACTAATTTAGGTTTTAGACTAATTGCGGATCAAGAGATCGCAATTTCCATAATTTGAATTAGAGATTATTAATTAGGGTTAAGAATTATAACTCGAGACAGAGTAATTCACTCTAGGACCGTCTGGGTCCATTAAGTCAGAAATTACATAATTGGGTAGATTTTATTTAGTTTCGAATTAATTCCCCCTTTTTCTCAATTGGTCACTTCTAGGTTGAGTTTCGGATTATTTGTGTGAGCTGGCTATTTTGTTCGTTCTTTTGGTGCTTTTTGATTCTTGATTAATTTTAATTTCTGCAGTAGTTGTTTAATTAGGTATTGCGAACTTAGCTGCCGTTAGATTTTAGGACTAGTTCCCTTCTTCCTAGGATCTACACCTTAGGTACTATACAAACGACCTATGCGCTTGCGAAATTTACAGAGGTTATAAATAGTAAAACTTAGTGTGTGTAACCTCTAGCGAACAAGATTTTGGCGCCATTGCTGGGGAAGGCAATCTAGTTCTATAGTTTAAGGCATTATGATAGTTTTTAATTTTTGTTTTCGTTTTTTGTTCATTTTACTTAGGAATCGTGCTCTTGCACGAACATATGAGTCATGAGGGGTTTGAGTCACACAATTGAGACGTCAGATTTAGACATAACATGTTTAGAACGAACCCTTAGGAAAGCTCGGCGAGAAGAAGAAGAAGAGTTCGAGAAAGTATAAATGGCCAAGGAGTTACAAAGAAACATGGATCAAGAAGTCAACCCTGATAGGCAAGAGGACCCTCATGGATTTTATGAGGCCGGGGTTTAATCTTGTGAACCAAGGAGTGGCTAGACTGCCTGTTCAAGCGATCTCCTTTTAAATCAAGCCAGCCCTCTTGAGCATGCTTCAACATAAGGTCCAATTCTGTGGACTTGCAAATGAAGAACCGAACGCTCACATCGTAAGTTTTCTCGGATGTTAGCGTTCCTCAAGATCTGTGATACTTTCTGTTATCACCAGATGTCGAAAGACACAGTGAGAATTAGGCTATTTCCCTTCATGCTTAGGGATAGAGCGAAAGCTTGGTATTATTCACTGAGCCTCGCTAACATTACGACATGAGACCAGCTAGTGCGTGCCTTCTTAAATAAATACTTCCCACGGAAAAAAACCACCAAAATTATTAAGGAAATTACAAACTTCCAACAAGGTGACAGGGAGTCTATTTATGAAGTGTTGGAGTGTTACAAAGACCTGCAGAAGAGATGCCCACACCACAATTTACCCAAGGAGTTCCTGCTGTAGACATTTTACAACGGAGTGAACCCATATACTAGAGGCATCATCGACGCGGCATTGGGAGGATCTTTAATGAGAAAGACCTTCGATGAAGTAGAGGATTTAATAGAGGAGATGGCTAACAATAGCTGTTTATGGGCTAGTGAATGTAGTAGGAAAACTACTAACTTTAGGGAGTAGAAGAGAGTTGTCGCTGTCGATCAGATGATGGAAATGCAAGCTAAGATCGACAACTTGACGCGACAACTCAGTAATATGAAGGTATCATCCTCAGCTATGATAAAGGCTGCACAATTGAAGTGTGAGCTATGCGGCCAATTAGATCATGATACGGTGGACTGCTATCTAATGAGAGAAGATAACCTAGAGCAAGTTCATTACATGGGAGCTCAATTTGGATGTGGAGGGGGTAATAATCCCTACTCCAACACATATAACCCTGGGTGGAAGAATCACCCAAACTTCTCCTGGTCTAACAACAACAATAGAGGTCAGTTCAAACCCCAAGGACAATTGAGTTTCCAACAGGACAAAACAAGCTCGATGGATTCGAAATTGGACAAAATTTTGGATAAAATAGGAGGAATGGAGGAAGCACATAGGCGGCTTGAGCGTAAATTCAAGCAAGTCACAAAGAATCATGCTTCGTCTATCCACAATTTAGAAGTTCAAGTGGGGCAGCTTGCAGAAGCAATGTCGAATCAAAATGTTGGAACTCTTCCAAGTAATACCGAGTCAAACCTGAAGAAGCATATCATAGTTATAAGCTAGACTCAGGACGAGGAGCGGGAAGAGGTAGACAAAGAAGAAGATCAAGTAGTTAAAGATGACCTTCCAATTGAGACTGTGAGCAAATCAGTGCAAGTAACTCGACGGATATTCCCACACCAATTTTTTACTCAGAAGGAATTATACACTAGGAGGGAAGCAGGAACATTACAAGAAATCGAGCCAAACAAAGTCGAGGAAGTGACGGAACGAATACAAGCTAAACTGAAATTATAAGAATCCGTCATAGAGAAGGGGAAGGAGCGAATATTGGAAGACATCCCTAACATAGTGAAGAAGGATGATCCAGGGACTTTTTCATCCCCTGTAGTATCAACAAGATCATCATAGATAGGGCATTCGCAGACTTAGGTGCGAGTATAAATGCGATGCCCTACACTCTCATTTTTAAATTGGGGTTACAAGAGTTAGTGCCCACAAAGTTTTTAGTTAAGACAGCTGATCGGACTTCACTTAGACCGATGGAAATCATACAAGATGTGCCAGTCAAGGTTGGTAATTTTATCTTTCCCACGTATTTCTATATTTTGGATATCAATGAAGATGAGGATACTCCGATGATTCTTAGACGTCTGTTCTTAGCCACTGCGCTCTTAATTATTGATATGGATGGGGGCGAACTAACTCTATGAGTAGGGAAGGAGCAACTGACCTTCAAGGTGACTGTTAGAGAGTACGAAGCTCCTTTAGCTCCAGTGGATCACAACAAACCCGAACCTCGAGGAGAATGGGAAGACATTGAGGATCCTGCAAATGCTTTCTGAAAGAAGCACTTGCGAAGGCAAAAGCAAGGCAAAGAAAATTCCAAGGAAGGTGGTAGTTGCAATATAGTAGCAAATATTCAGACTTTGAGATTAATAACAACGTTGCCATCAAATCAGTCATTCCAACCACTGTAAGCTTTAAAAGGAGCGTCGAGCTACCGACATTAAAAGAAGCGCTACATGGGAGGCAACCCATGGAAAAATTAGTTTATTGTTTAATTTTGTTAGATTAGTTGAATTTCATAATTAGGTTCATTCTTGTTTTGGTTCAATAAAAGCAAAAAGAAGAATAGCATTTCGGAATCATGGGGAAGAGTACGCAAGCATATTAAGAGAAGTGAAGAAGAACTTTGAACTGAGAGAAGAAAAGAATTGGAAGAAGGAAGACTTGGTGTCAGGATATAGGCGCTGGCCACAACCGTGGCCTGCGATTGAGATTTCCTTCGGTGGTACGCCACATGCCATGATCGTGGCATAGCAGGCCACCAACGTGGCCTGCGACTATGTATAAAAAGGGGAGAATGCAAATTTAAATTGACACTTTTACCATTTTACCTTTTTTTCCACCTATTTATTCAATTCTTACTTAACTTTCACCTTCACTTTCATTTTTAGTTTATCTCTCTAGAACTCCAACTTTCAAATGCTCTAACATCTCTCTAGAATTTTTCAACTGTCAACTTTCCAAATTCAAACTAATCATGCCTCGTATCAAGCAATCCGCTCGACGGGAGCCTCACGAAGCATAACAAGTCACCGGATGGGGGACACGAAACCGAGCAGCAGACTTTGGAGCTTCATTTCCTATTTACACCGAGGAAGAAGGTATTTGTTTCCGTTCCCATCGTTCTAGGCAAATTGTTGTGCCTAAATATTTTGATTTTGATAATTGGATAGGATAGAAGTGCGTGAGCGAATAGAAAACTTAGCAGAAAGGATCCAGTGGAGTCAATTCATTAGATTCAAATTCACTGTTTATGAAGAGCTTACCATAGGGTTTTTCACGTTGGATAGGATAGAAGTGCGTGAGCGAATAGAAAACTTAGCAGAAAGGATCCAGTGGAGTCAATTCATTAGATTCAAATTCACTGTTTATGAAGAGCTTACCCTAGGGTTTTTCACGTCCTTGACCTTTGACCCCAAGAACACTAAGGAATTATAGTTTAGATTGAGGGGGCGAGCGTATGAATGAACGATAGAGATCATGTACAACATATGTGGATTCCCCGAATCCACTATTGTCGACCAACATGATGACTTCCGTCCCTCCCAATACTGGCATGAGCTAACTAGCATTGAGCTTTTTATTCGAAAAATGCCCACAATAATATTATCCGGTCCCATAAACACTTGCTGCTATATAAATTTATGTGTCAGCTGATCTTTGACAAATCAGAAACCAACAAGTGTTCCTCTAAGGAACTATTCATAATATGGTGTATAGACTATAATATTCCGGCATGTACATCCATGCATGTGCTGAATGCTCTTGCTACAATTTCGTGAAAGAGGAGCAACCATCTTAGAATGGGGTGCCTAGTTTCCGCCATTGCAGAGCATTTTGGTGTGGAAAAGAGTGGATTAACAGTGCATCTACCTAAGTTCCTGGACCACTATTAACCATTTCGGGCAGAGATTATGAAGATTAGAGCCATTGTCACATTATTGAATGGTATGTTTATTTTGTTAGATGTTGTTGTTTTGTTTGCTTGAGGACAAGCAAACGTTTAAGTATGGGGATGTTGATAGTAGTGTTTTGTATGATGTTTTAGGGTTTAATTTGTTATGCATTTTGTGTTAAATTAAGTGTTGAGTATGCATTTAGGGTTTAATTAGGTTAGTTTTTGTGTTTAAGTGTTTTTATAGGTTAGTTTGAATCTTTGAGCTTAATTTGTATATTTTTGAGGTACCTTGATGTGTGTGCTACTGTTACAGGGTTAACGGGGAAGAACAATGAAGATTTAAAGAGTTTCAAGCTAAAAGACATAAGCCACGATCGTGCACATTGGCCACGATCACTACAAAAGAGGAAGAGCCAGTAGCAGCCAAGCCACAATCATGCACCAAGAGCCACGATCGTGACAGAGAGTGTCAAGTCAGGCCATGATTGTGACATAAAGAAAAAAGTGCCGACCACGATCGTGCCTTGCGTCAGGCCGACACAAAAACTCAATTTTTGAGTGATTTTTTGGACCATTTCGACGCCGAGTTTGGCCTAGGGCTACTACAGAATAAATAGAACAATACCTAATAGGCACTAAGAGTCATTAGTGAGTCGAGAGAGCTGTGCAAAAAGGAAGATTCTGTAAAAATCTGAAAGAGACCTAGAGAGAGATCAAGCGATTGAGGAAGGAGATGAAGGAAGAAAGGCACGGAGATACGCTTGACGCGACGTACTTCCCGGAACAGGCAGTTTCCCGCAGTCGTGATCTCCGAGATCCATTCCGACAGTATTTTTCTATTTATTTATTTCGATTTCATTGATGTATAAGAATTGGATATTGATTAGGAATATTGTCATTGAGTGTTGATCTTTTGTCTAAACTCACCTTCGGGGTTTTTGTTCTTGAGATTAATAAAATTTATGTGATTGTGTTTTATTCGATTTATTTGTGATTCAATTTCGATTCTTCATAACTTGGCAATAAACTAAGAGGGTGAGCTGGGTGAAAATTATCGGTTTAGGCTAACAAGAGTTAGGTAAATTGATAGGTAGAGAGTTGAATCAAACCGGTAGAGTCGTATAATAAGAGATCGAACATAGATTCCCGATAGGTTAATAGATAACTTTAGAACTAATTTAAGTTTTGGACCAATTGCAGATCGAGAGATCGCAGTTTTCCCAATTTGAATTAGGGATTATTAATTATGGTTAAGAATTATAACTCGAGAGAGAGTAATTCATCCTAGGACTTTCTAGGCTCGTTAAGTTAGAAATTACATAATTGGGTAGATTTTCTTTAGTTTCGAATTAATTCCCCCTTTCTCTCAATTGGTCACTTCTAGGTTGAGTTTCGGATTATTTGTGTGAGATGGCTATTTTGTTCGTTCTTTTGGTGCTTTAATTTCTCGTACTTGATTCTTGATTAATTTTAATTTATGCAGTAGTTGTTTAATTGGGTATTACGAACTTAGCTGCCGTTAGATTTTAGGACTAGTTCCCTTCCTCTTGGGATTGACATCTTGGGTACTACGCGAACAACCCGTACGCTTGCGTAATTTACGGAGGTTATAAATAGTAAAACTTAGCGCGTGTAACCTCTAGAGAGTTGATTTGGGATGTGATAGTGTTGTAGGAGATGATTTGGGAGTGAAAATAGAGTAGCTGTTGGTTTGGGATATGATAGTGGTGTAAGAGTTGATTTGGGATGCGATAGTGGTGTAGGAGTTGATTTGGGATGATATGTCACTATTCGACAGTCGGCTATACCTAATGAAGATCTAACAGTAACAATAATCTTGTCTCAAACCTATCCATCAATTTCCAACAAATGACCTTTTAAAGTAGGTGGATCTGAGGTTCATTTGACTATAATGTATTTCACCATATATTGTTATTCTTATATATTGTTATTCATGTATGTATTGCTTAAATAAATTATCGTTTTAACCATATAATAGTCATCCACGTTACCTCCACTATTAAGAAGAAAGAGAACATTTAGATCAATTGAACTTAACACTTTCCAACTATCATTCCAACCAAAAGAGTTGAGGTGGAAGGATATCCTACGTATCACATCACGAAAATTACAAGAACTAGATTCTAAACGAAAAACTATTAGAAATTCAAACTAACAAGCAACTAATATTCAAATTGGAAGTCAACAACAAGTGAATTACAATAGTGAAGAAAACATAACAATAATACATATCAACATCGAAACAACAATGATTTATGTCATAAAAATCTTCTTCAACTCCTTGTTATCATTCATAAAAAGCTTTAATTCATACTCCATTTGCTTTTCTTTTTGTCTTAAGTGAATTTATTCCTTTTTGTCCTCTTTATTTACTCTTCTAGCAACTCCCTCACTAATCTTGTCTTCAATTTTCCCTTTGTAAAATGCTAATTGTTGTTTTAAGTTAGCATTATCATTCATCAATATGTGAATGACATGACAGCCTTATATGTGAAGTAGTTGTCTTGCCAACGAAAGAACATACAACTTTCAATCTTGTAATCATCACCAAAGCAAACATTCATTAACATATATGTTTAGTTATGTTCCTATATTGAGTATCGTAATAAAATATTTTTACTAACCTGATATTTTACACACCCATAAAACTTATGTCTAGTTTTTGTTCTTCACTCTCTAAAGTCCTTAAACAAGCATTGAATCCATATAATCATTGAATGCTAGCTAAAGAATTGTTGTTGATGATCTTGAAAATGATGCCTCCAATCTCCATTGCCCTTTTTATCTAGTATAGGTCATCACATAACCAAGCAACAACAATTTTAAATTCTCACAAGAAACATAGCCATCAATTAATAACATTTAAATAACCATCAATTACCAAGAAATATATATCTAATTCTTGCAAGAAACATAACGGACACGTAAAGAATTAATACACATGCTTTTGATCAATAACAACGAAGCATTTGTGATAAGAAATGAAAAAAAGTTGAGAGAACACTGAATTGTATCTAAAAATTACTAGTTCAAATTACAGTTGACTCTAAACACCAAATTCAAATACATATTATACTCAATGACTCCTTTTTATTTATTCTACTAGCATGATGTGGTTCACATACTTCTATCAAAGTTAAAACAACGAGAAGAGACTAGTAAAGTTAACACTAAGAATTACATAAATACACTGATAAGTTTACTCGAACATCCCATCTAAACCTAACTCCCTTCCATCAGACCATAGCAGAGAATACTATCAACATCCTCTAACTCTTCATTATACAATAACTTACAAGCCAAACACAATGCTTGATTCATAGGCAAGAACAACAAATGCTATATAAATAAAATGAAATATGGGATTACTATGAACGTATCAAGATCGGAGGATGAAGAAGCAAGAAGAATAGTGGAATGTAACAAAGACAAAGGAAGAAGCGTGAAGAAATAATCGTAGATCACATATGAATAATAAATAAAGTGTTTGGGGAATAGGTATTTGATCAAATTTGGCGATATGACGAAATTGGGGTTCGTTAAGGGAGTTTTTGTGTTTTATTTTAAAATAATAAATAAGTTAATTCTTTAAAATTACCTAAAATTAATAGTTAATTAGTTATACTACACTCAGTGGCCTTGCTGGTATCTAAAGGACATAACATTTAGTTAATGGAAATGTAACGGAGTGAATACTTTTAGGCTAAGGGTGTGCTTGTTTAGTGGGTATGGAAAAAGAGGAATGAGTATGGAATGAAAGATTAAGTTTGGTAAGGGGATATGATTATAAGGTTATTATTTTGATTACCCACTTTTGGGTAATACTCCATTCCTCTTCTAATCTAGAGGAATGAGGATTATTGTTATAGAAGAATGGGTTAATAAATTACATTATAATTAATTAAAATATAATTAATTAATTAAAATATTATTAATAATTAATTAAATACAATATAATTAATTAAAA
>JANQAP020000200.1:6689532-6700188 GCA_026874005.2 Erythroxylum coriaceum | reverse complement strand
GTTGAATAAAAGATGATAATTGTGAATATGTTTGGTCTGTTGTAGAGGAGCACGTCGGACGACAGTCGGACATTGCCAGACCGTCCAGGCAATAGCTTCTGGGAGCATACTATGAGTCAACCTAGATGGATCCTAGGATTATTTGTTTGTGTGTATTGAACTGTTTTGTGTAATGCTTCTGGATACCGGACCTGAGGTCCGAGGAGTTTGATAGTCGGGCATGTATTGGAAGTGCTTGATGCGATATTTGATATGAACTTCTGGGTATGAACTTCTGAATGAAAATGGATTCTCAGCGATAGCTGAACGTCGGACTGAAGTCCGATGATTGTGAAAAATATCATTTGAACATTTGTATGAGATTATGTGTGTGATCTGCTCAGTATGTGATGCATTTCATAATATGCATGCTCAGATAAAGACGTTGTGACTCGAGAAGCCAGTTAGAAGCGTTTCCGCGTAGAGCTTTGCTCCGCGATAAATCTATTCTGCACGTAGAGCTATGCTCCCTAAATATGTTCTGTTTGAGCCCTACGGGCCAAAACCTCTGTATCTGTCTATGAAAGGCTCTCAGTCACAACAATAAGAACGAATATGAGTTGCATGCATGTCCCATGCAATTACATGCGTAATGTGTGACCAATGTACAGATTGAAATGAATGATCTTTTATTATGCTATTTTCTGAATAAGTGCTTATCTTCTTGATTGAATGAATGTGATATATGTGTTATATTTGTGTGATCCGGTGAATCCATCGATGATGGTTCACTCATTGAGTTGCAAAACTCATCAAAAATTGCATTGTGATTTTTCAGGTACGAGACAGGAGACTTAAGGTGTAGTTAAAACATAGAGTGTCTGAGGACTAAGAGATGAATCAGAGGTCCGTCAGCTGACTCCCGAAGGAAACTAGTTGTGATCATTTTGTACTGTTGTTAGAATCTGTATAGAGCGTTGTAAATAAGTGTTGAAACAAATAATGTATCTGTTCTATCTGGAAATAAAGTGAATGTTTTTAAGACAAAATGATAATGTTTTCGAGTATGTTAGACGATGCCATGTGTAAGTTAGATCCGTATTGCTCTAAAATACCATTATCGTAGGTTATGTCCCTAAAAACTTAGGTACGTACCCTATGGTAGTGGGATGTTACATTTCACACATTCCAATATGTCAGTAAATATTGTCTGTGCTAGAACTTCTGTAGATGTAAGCTAATTTGGAGTCAAATATGTTATATCAATTGGTTGTAAACATGCTCTTATGTGGTGCTTTTGTCTTGAAATGTTTTGAAATTTCTCTTGTCCCATATAGTAGTGATTATTAAGGATAAGGCCATCTAAAAAAATTTACATGCAGTGCTGTTTATGTAGTTCATATGTTGAGTTTGGATGCTTTTTAGAATGTTGAATACAACATTTGACATGCATTTGTTGCGGAATTCCCTCTATATGTTCCTAATGTAACGAAATTTGAAAATAAATGTTTGCTAGTTTCTTCCGCTTCTTTGCATAAACAACACCAGTTGGTGATCTGTATGTATTTGGAGATTTTATCAACTTTTTTTAATCTACCCTTCATCATAAGCCACAGGGTGACTACCCATGTGTCTTTAGTCCATGCCAACTTAGGAAGTTTTTTGAAAGGTAACTCCTTACAATAGGGGTTTGAGTAACTCCTTACAATAGGAGTTTGAGTATTTTCCATCAACTGCATATCTCCAGATGTATGTATCTATTTCAGTGTTGTAATAAGTGCCACATATTTCATCAGCTAGGGAGGAAGGGATTGTTGAATTCTATATTGTATCTTTGCTTGTAATTCTATAGCCATCGACACTTCTAATGGGATGGAGCTTTTTAGGGAATCAACAACATTAGGGGTAATCAAAGGTCCCACAAAAAGCCAATTATCCTACCATAAGTACTTGATGGATTTCCCATTACCTATGAGCGCAATAAAGTCTATTTTGCGCTAATCCCTCATCTTTAAAATTGCTTTAAATGTGGTAGAAGGAATGTGCGAATAGTCTATTGACCATATGCTTCTGTTCTTGATGAAGTAGTTATGTATCCATCGGCACCATAGAGATTATTTGTCCTCCATTAATCTTCAAATCCTTTTTATAAGCATAGTTGAGTTCATAGTTTTGATGGACTAAATTCCCAAACCTCACGGATTTTAGGAGTGCAAATTTCCTTCCATTTCACCATAGTTTTACGACTTCTCTCCTTCTAACATGTCCATAAGAAGTTGCTAAATAAACGGTCTATAGCTTTCAAAATTGATTCTAGAAAGGATAAATGGGCAACCCAATAGGAGTTGATAAAATTGAGGACCGAGTTAATAAGTTGGACCCTCCCTGCTCACGATAGATGTTAAGAGCTCTAAGTTGAGATTCAAGCTTGTATTTTGCTAAGTAAATTAGTATACTCCCTTGCTTTTAATTTGTGTGGAGAAATAAGGATGCCTAAATATTTCATTGGGAATTGATGTGACTGAAATCTAGTAAAGGTAGTGATCAATTGTTATAGATTCAAGGCACTCTCGAACAAAAATATGTTGCTTTTAGAACAATTTACTTGTAGACCGGGAGCTCTGTAGAAAATCTTAAGAGCTTTAATCAGTGTAGAGATATAATTAAACTAAAATTTTATATTTAACTATTAATTTTCAAATAACTACTTTTCTTAATCTTTAATTCAAAATTATCTACATCTAAAAAATATAAAAATATTTTAAACTTAATTATATTATATTCATGTATTTCATTTCAGTATTTCAATATTTGAAAAATATCATGAAAATAATCTACATTCACAATATAAGCAATTATTTTAAATTTTTCTTTACAAAATTAATCTTTTTTTATTTTATAAGTCATAAAATAATAAAATTTTATTGAATAAAATAAAGTTTAAACAAAATATTTTACTTACTTATTTGTGCATAATCAGCTAATATAAATAAAATCTAAATAAGTGTGCATATAAATAAATAGTAATATTATATACTTATATTAATAAAAAATAAATTGTATATAATTAATTATATTAATTTAAATACCTATAAAATATTTACATTGAATGGTATTTATATATATAAATAGATAGTGTCTTGACACTAGGCTTCTCCATAATTTGAGAAGTGACAAATTCTTAAGAAAGTAGACATATATTTTCTAACTAATTTAATAAATTAATTTATTCGACATATAGAAAATTGTAGTTTGCACCTTCAAATTTTTCATTGTTATAATTGTTTATTTATTATATGAACAAATACATATATTTGCACAATATTCAAATAATTATTTTTTAGATAATACATTTTATATATACACTTATCAAAAGAAATTAATATCATAATTACTCTTAACGCATTTAAACTTTTTTGTTTTTTATTTTTTATTTATGCAATACATATAATATGCATATATATATTTATATAAATCTTAAAATGAATCAATAACTTTATTAATCTAAATATATCAATTTTAAAAGAATATAAAAAGAATTCAAAAGTAATTGGGTTATAAAAACATAAACATATAGTATGTTATATAGAAAATAGCTATTACTTTATTAACACTAGAATACATTTTATAAGTACTTTTGATATGTTTTTATAAATTATTATATTTATTAAAATTTACTATAATTATTTTTATATTATTAAAAACTGAATTTTATTTTTAAATGTGTAAGATATTAAATTTTATTATAATAATTAAAATACACATAAAAGTGAAAAATCAACATCAATTTATAAAAGATGAAGCTGACCTTATTTTAAAAATTGTTTTTACATTAGAATATTATCATAAGTGTATTATTAGACTTTTACAGTAGGCCTTTTAAATTATAATAAAGTGTAGGATGAAATTACCTATAAATTATATAAAAATATTTATATAAAATTAAAAATATTAATAAAACCAAATTCATTAACTATAGCAATCTTTACTGTACACGAATGATTATCCAAATCATTTTACAATAAATGATACAATTTACAAAAAAAGACAATATCATGATGGACAAAAAAAGCTTGGACACTAGATACTGGAGACTTGAGACTAAGAGAACAGCTAATTGTTGTACTTGTTACTAGGATCGTCAACAGTTTGGATCAAATCATCTGTATGTACAAACATTATATTTAGTAATGTAATATTAAAATTAAAGGAATATTTAGGATATGGTAATATGAAATAAATAATTAAATATACCTTCATCTTCATATATTTGATCAAAATAACGTGCAGTTGGTCGATTAATTTGACCAGTCACCTTTGCATTAATACCTGTGGTTATATTAATGAAAAATTAAAAACACATTTTTAGGTAAGATAATATAAATAATTGATAAAATTGATATATTAAAAAGAAAAGAATTTACCATCAATATCTTCATCATTTAACCAACTTTGGACACACATAAGGGCTTCTACTGTATGAGGATGAAGTCGAGCACGATAAGGAGTAATAACTCGAACACTAGTACTAAAAGCCAACTTTAAAGCAATGGTGGATAATGGAATAACTAATAAGTCTCGTGCAATGACTTGCATGATCGGAAAAGTATTTCCATACTTCTTCCACCATGTATTGCATTAATTGATTCTTGAATTTCATTATTAGTTTTGATCCTAATCTAGAGAATTTATGTCAACATATCTCTAAGTTTGTATACTTTCCAATTATGGTAGATATATTCATATAAAATGATTTCTCAATCTCAGTCATCTGAAATAGTACATTGAACTAACATCCTAAATATATTAATTAAAGAATTAAAACATATAATTGATTTATAATAAATCAACAATCAAATTGCATTAAATAAAGAATCAAATCATAAGGTCCATCCTAACTTAGGGTTCATCCTACCTAGGTAATAAACAAATTTAGTTTATAAACATAGAAACAAAACCAACATCAAAAGTTAAGAAGAATAATTAAAAAGAAGAAAATACATAGGTTTCTCCCCTTTTCTCTACTATAATCCCCTTGAAACTTTGATGGGAAGTTGTTCTCTATCACATCTATAAAGTAATCTTCATGTTTCTATCATTCTAGAATTTAAAATTGGGTTTATAATCCTCACTCAATTGTCTAACTTTAACTCTAACTTTATTTCTTTTTAATTAGCCTCATTAAGTTCCTTTTATATATTAAAAGTATTCTATAGTGGACATTCGATCACATGACTAGGTGCATAACCATGCCCCAAAAAAAACCATTCAAAATCACATGTATACACGTTTCTAGAAGTAGTGGACAAAGGCATGTCCACCTTTACACTGGCAAAACAATGTCTTTAAAGTTGTACATGTTCACAAGGACTTACAAAGTCCTTCATTTGGTCATATAAGTGACTTACATGGACATATCCCTCTAAAATAGCTCTAATTCTTCCGTTTCTATCCTAATTTCACATGAATTCTACTTCTTTTGATCCATGAAGGCAATTGACATCTAATAACATACTAGAAACAAAATAAGTATAAAAACAAGAAAAAATTCTCAAATAATAAAAAAACTAAATATAGGAATAAAAACATAGTCAATTAAGTGTTTATCAATAAGAAAAATGTGATTCATAATATGTCTCCACATTTTGAAAGCTCCTTGAGATGAATAAATGTAATGAACTAGTAATTTTTTAGTTTATCTACAATTAACTTGAAAATAGTCTTATAAATTATATTACAAGAGATTAGTATAAATTTTTTTAAGGTCTTATGATATTGTACATTAGGAATTAGGAAAAAAAATGTCTTATTGAGCTCCCCTAACATTTTTTCATGTTTGAAGAACTCCAAGACAATTTATGTTACCATATTCTTAGTGATAAACCATGTTCTCTTAAAGAAAAACATATTAAGCCTATCAAGACCTGGAGCCTTATTGGGGTATAGGAAAGCAAAGCTTCTTTAACATCATTCACATTAAATGGTCTAGTCAATATATCAATTCTTGTGTGGTAATATGTTCCTTAATAAAATATTGAAACATCTACATTAAAGGGGACATAATTAGTAGTAGAATCATACGCATTAAAGAAATATGATTAGGCTTCCTAGTTTAACATAGCTTGGGATTCAATTATAGAGTCGTCATCTAATATGAGAGAAGCAATTATATTAACACTTATTCTAGAAACCACTAAATTATGGAAGATGCTTGAATTTCTATCACCTTCTTTGAGCCACTAAATTTTGGATCTTCCTTTCAAGATGTAGTGATGCTTATCTCTGCTTATTTTAGTGATCAAATCTTTCTCCTATTGAGTTCCTTAAGCTCTTCCTTCATTTACTAAAGTTTCCTTATTTTGTGCCTTTGAGTTTCGAAGCTAAGCTCTTTATAAATTGCATCGTCAAATTCCCCTTTGCCAGATAATTATTAAATCTAAAAGGATAATATCTCCTTTGAATTTTATAAATATTATATACTAATAAGGGAATGGTTAGAGAAAAGAGGATTCTAAAATGAAGTTTTGTTCTTAGGGAATTTTAAGATTCACTGAGCAATAAATAATGCCTTATCTAACTTTTTTTTAATAAAAAACCACTGCCTTTCTACTTATTACTCTAGTTGAAGAAGCTAAATTCCATTTTAAGGCCAGTTACATCAATATGACTAATATAATCCTTTGAATCCTCTATGTAATTCCTATGGTTATGATAAGATGTTATTTTGATATATTAATTGGAATTATCTCTTTTTTGATATATTTTGGTTCTTAAATAGGAAAATTAATGTTTGATTTATTTTAAGAGATGAAAGGTAGAGATTGTATCAAATTGTAGCATTATTGGTGAAAATCATGAATTTTAGAAAAAAGTGGATAGATTACTACAGTGGATAAGGCGAGGTCACACCTAATGCCAAATTCACTTGAAGAGCTGAAGTTTAATTAGGAGACTTCTTTCCATCCCTCTTATGTAGGGATTTGGATTTGTTTTAGATAGGAATCTTTGCAAGATAAGATTAGAATAGGGTTTAAGTAAAAAAAAACAAGAGGAAAGAAGTCTTTCACACCTCTCTAACCTTCTTCTTTTCGTTTCCTTTCACTTTTCTCTCAATCTTTTGTCTTCTTTTTATTTTTGGTGTTGGAAAAAAATTCATGTGTGGCTAAACTCAATTATTTTGATTCAAGGCTATTCAAAACTCTAGTTGTAACCTTGTGAAGTTTTGTTCTAAACTTATATTCATGTTTTAATTCATGTATTTCTTGTTTTATGTCCTTATATTTGATGAATAATTAATATTGATTAATCTGAAAAATTAATTTAATGTTGATTATTATATAGTAATCCATGAATTCGTAGATCTATAATTGTCATAAAGGATTAGTACAAGTGGCAAATAGGTTATTTATGAATTTGCATATTTAACTTATGAGAAATAAGAAAAACAAAATGAAAATTTGCAGCTATCTTGATTATAGGTTTAGTTTTTTCACTAAGCTTATTGCTATCATTTAATTGATATGCAATGCTATCATACCTAGTTAATTGACAGTAAGTTTTGATTTGGATGCTAGGTTTGAACCAATTAATTTAGAAAATTTTAAGACTTATTATGGCTATCTTAATATGTTTTGGATTAACTGCTTAACTTGTGACAATTATTCTTTTTAGACAAATGATCAATGTTACAATTAGATGAGGTCTTTTTCTTGTATTAGAGTTAAGTACTCTTGAATTTCTCCCTTTCATATTTAGTTGATTTATTTTTATTTTTTAATTTTAGTTAATTAGTTAATTAATTGAAAACCACCCACTTTATTTTATTAATTGAAATTAAGAAGCTAGTCTTTAGTTCTCTTGGGATTCGACCTAGTTTCACAATTACAACAAGAAATTAGAGAATCAAAATTAATTTTGAGAGCTTTAACAACCTAACCAAAATTTTGGTGCCATTGTTAGGGAACTATTTTAGTTTCTTAGTTTCATTGCTTTATTTTATAGTTTATTGCTAACCTCTTGTCTTTTATGACTCATGCTTCTTAGACAAGTGAATTGCAATATAACCCAGAAATTGAGAAAAAACAGCACGTCGTTTAAGAAAAGAGACTAAGTAAGGAAGCTATCATTCACCTTTAGAAGTGAAAGTTGAAATATATCTAACAATTAGTGAAGACTTTAATTTTCAAGAAGTGGAAGAGAAGATGGAAAATCCTAACACTAATGCCGAAGAGTTAGTGGCACCAAATTTGAATCAACAACCTTTATGTATACAATTTCGAAATGCTAAAGTAGATTTCAAATTAAAATTTGGTTTGATTCACTTACTCCTTATTTTTTGTGGTCTTGCAAGTAACGATCCACATAAACACCTGAAGGAATTATTGTCTGCTCTAGAATAAAGCCACAAGGGGTGATAAAATAACAAATTAATTTGAGAGCTTTCCCATTCTCATTGAAAGACAAGGTAAAGGATTGACTATATTATCTTCCCCTGGCTCAGTGACAATTTGGAATGAGACAAATAATGTTTTTGGAGAAGTTCTTTCCTACATCACGAGTAGACAATATCAGAAAGGAGATATGTAGGATAAGACAATTTACTGGAGAAACATTATATGAATATTAGGGAAGGCTTAACGAGTTATGTGCCAGTTGCCCACACCATTAAATTCTTGACTAACTTTTGATTCAATACTTTTATAAAGGACTATTTCCAATGGATCGGAGTATGGTTGATGTAGCTAGTGGAAGAACTTTGGTAAATAAAACACTTAAAGCAATAGAAAATTGATATCAATTATGGTAAAAAATTCTCAGTAGTTTGGGACGAGGATGGATGGAGCTGTTAAGCATGTGAATGAGGTAATTAACATGAACCTTGAGGATAGAATTTTATATTTAAGTGCTTTTATTTGTCAAATGGCTGTCAGTTAATTACAATCAGCAAAAGTGTGTGAAATATTCTCATTCCTTGGACATCCTACGGATATGTGCCTTACATTGCAAAAAGATTCCCTTTAAGAAGCTAAAGTAATAGGGGGATTTCCTAGGCAACCTCAGTAAAAATATGACCCTTATTCCAATCACTATAATCCAGGATAAAGGGATCAACTAAACTTTAGCTATGGAAATCGAGGAGAGCAACAAAGACATCAACCTTACAATTTTCATAGACAACCTCAAGCCCTTACATATGCTCAACCTCAATCTTCAAATTCAGGTATGTCTTTAGATAAAATTGTTAATCCACTTGCTCCTAATACTCAACAATTTCAACAGGAAACAAAAACAAACTTTTAGAACTTAGAAAATTATATCACTGAATTAGTTACCTTTATAAGTAAATTGGAAGCTAAAACATTAGGAAAATTACCTTCATAAATGGTGGTGAATCCTAAATAGAATGTGAGTGCAATGACTTTGAGAAGCGGTAAGGAAATTCAATTTGGATATTCCTTACCAATGAAGGAAGAAAAGTATAATGAAGGAGAAAATAAAGTCTAACTTTTAACTCAGGAATCAATAAAGGTAAAAATGATTTATTTTCATTGATATCAATTAATGCATGT
Organism: Erythroxylum coriaceum; assembly: GCA_026874005.2. Taxonomy (NCBI): domain Eukaryota; kingdom Viridiplantae; phylum Streptophyta; class Magnoliopsida; order Malpighiales; family Erythroxylaceae; genus Erythroxylum; species Erythroxylum coriaceum. Next base: position 6,690,640 of record JANQAP020000200.1, on the reverse strand, counting down.
TTACCTCCTTTTCCTAGCAGGTTGGCTAGATCAAAAGAAGAGGAACATGAAAGAGAGATCCTAGAGGCTTTCAGAAAGGTGGAAATCAATATACCACTTCTAGAAATCATTAAAAAAGTTAAAAAATATTCAAAATTCTTGAAAGAACTGTGTACAAATAAAAGGAAGCTAAAGGAAAAGGAGAGAAAAATTTTAGGTAAGTATGTATCAGCTGTGATAAATAGAAAATTACTAGAACAATGTAAAGATGTTGGTATGTTTACAATTCCATTTGTTATTAGTAATAAAAAAATTGAGCGTGCCATGCTAGACTTAAAAGCATCCATTAATGTCATACCATAATTAATTTACCATTCTTTACAAGAAACTAGTGTGATTATTCAACTAGTTGATCATTCTTATATGCACCCTATTAGTATTATTGAGTTAGTCCAAGTTAACAGTTTGGTATTCCTAGTGGATTTTTACAGCTTCGATTTTGTTGGGAAGGTCGTTTATGAAGACGACCAAAACAAAAATCAATGTGGAGGAGGGTACTCTTTTTATTGAATTTAATAGAGAGATAGTCAAGTTCAATATTTTTAAAGCAATGAAGTACCCTAATGATTTTCAATATATTTATTATATGGATATTATGGATTCATTTGTGAAGGATATGTTTAAAGAAGAAAGTGTTGAAGATGAATTAGAGTTTAAGGCTGCTTTGGAAGTGAACAAGCAAGTTAATGAAACTTGTGAAGTTGCAGAATCATTATCAACAAGACATCATATTCAAAAATTTTAAATGTTGAAATTACTATAACTCACAAGAAAATGTTACCTTCTGTTTCGCAAGCTCTGAAGATAGAATTGAAGGCCTTACCTTATCTCCTAAAGTATGTCTATTTGGGTAATAGAGAGTCATTAAATGCGATCATCTCAAAAAGGTTGGCTATAGGGTAAGAGGAAGGGCTAGTAGCACTACTTAAGGAGTATAAAGCTGCAATTACGTAGAAGTTTGAGGCGAAAAAAGCCTTTTCGAGCATAACAACTGTAACATCCCGTTTCCATATAACGGGTCGGACCAAGGAAACGGGTATACGAGAAGACCAATCAGAGAAATTAGGAC
>JANQAP020000200.1:6667894-6679603 GCA_026874005.2 Erythroxylum coriaceum | reverse complement strand
GTTTAAGTAAACAAAATGTTTTGAAAAAGAAAAAGTGGGCCCTAATGAATGATCAGTGATAAGAGTTTTCAAAAAAAAAATATATACCGACTTTAATTGTTAAGTGATGTGGCACGCCACCCTCGCGGGGTACGGATTCGGATATCAACATCGATATCGGGTTCGGGTCCAGCGGGAGTGAGGTGTTACAACAACAATAAAGAATTGCACTTTTTGGGAGGCAACCTAAAATATGATAGTTTTTTATTATTTTTTGTTTAGTTATATATAGTTTTCAATTGTTAGTTTTTGAAAATTTAGTTTATTGGCTTAAGGGAATAATGAGTCTAAAAATTCCAAAACACTAAATTTTATAAGACTTGATGACACCTTATGCAATTTAGTTGCTAGGATCAAAGACTCAAAATTTGAGAATACTAAATCTCATAAAGAGAAATCATGCCTTATGCTTGCCTTATGCAATTTAGCTTTTTGAAATGGAGCCCCTAAAATTCTAGAATACTTACATTCATAAGGTGTGAGCATGCCTTATACATGTTAATAGTCTATTGGTTTTAAAGAAAATTGTAATTTTTGTATTTATTTTATTTATTTATTTTTAAAATAATAATAAAAATAAAACATAAAATTATTATATATTTTTAAAAAATTATTCTTATTATTAATTAAAAAACAAAACAAAACAAAACAAAACAAAACAAAAAATAACCATAATATGTTGTTTCTCTTTCAATAGGCAACATCCAACATAAATCAATTAGCCTTAGACGCAACCCATATAGCTCCTCCAAACATTCACTTAACTTCAGCAAATAACATATGCAACTAGGTAGAATTCTAATAGCATAAGTGCATCACTCAACTCTTGCAGAAACAATCCAAGCAACACTAGACCCACCACCAACACCTACTAGTATTATTTTACGATTCTATTTATTTTTATTACTTACTTTTAATTGCCTTACTTTCATTTAAATTTTAATTATTATTAGGTTGTTTTGATTCTTTTTCAAAGTAGTTTTATGTTTATACTTGTCATTATTATGGGACATTCTCAAGATACTTCCAGGACCGCAATAAAAGGAAAGCCTACGATGAATCCACTACACAAGATCAGTCTGCCACAAAACATACCACAAGTACCCATCGTAAGCATGTTCGAATAGCCAAAGGATGTGATAGATTGAAAAACAAAAGAGACAATTAAGTTATGTGTCATATGATACCTCCATGTCCACCAAAATCATAGTATATCTTATTTCAGTTGCTCACAACAAAAGCCATGTGTGGCTAAACTCAATTGTGCTGATTCAAGGGGATTTAAAACTCTAGTTGTAATCTTACGAGGTTTTGTTCTAAACTTATATTCATGTTTTAATTCAAGTATTTCTTATTTTGCGTTCTTATATTTGATGAATAATTAATATTGATTAATCTAAAAATTTAATTTAATGTTGATTATTCTATAACTATCCATAAATTTAGTGATTTGTATGGTGGAAGTAGTAAATAGGTTATTTAAGAATTTTTTATTTCATAATTAACTTATGAGAACCAAGAAAACTAAATTGAATATTTACAATTATTTTAATTATTTATTATTGGGTTTAGTCTTTTTTACTAAGCTTATTGCTATCATTTAATTGATATGGAATGCTATCATACTCAGTCAATTAATGGTAAGTTTTGGTTTGGATGTTAGGAAACTAATTAATTTAGGAAAATTTGAGACTTATTATGGCTATCCGAATATGTTTCGAACCAATTACTTGAATTGTGACAATTATTCTTTAGACCAATGATTAATGTTATAATTAGATGAGATCTTTCCCTTGACTTGAAGTTAAGTACTCTTGAATTTTGCCCTTTTATATTAAGTTGATTTATTTTGATTTCTTGTTAAATAGTTAATTAATTGAAAACTCCCACTTTATTTTATTAATTGAAATTAAGAGACTAGTGTTTAGTTCTCTTAGGATTCGACTTGATTCGGCGACTATTACAAGAAGTTAAAGAATCAGAATTTTGAAGGTTTCAACAACCCGACCAGGGTACTAGTTCCTCTCGCTTATGAGGGGTAAATATTACTATTTAAATCACCAAGTATGAACTAAGGGGGATTAATTGTAGAGCTAACATCCTTTACTTTATTCTGTAAAGAAATTCTCTTAAAGGCAATGATTAAGGGCATAGATAAATGTAACCTTGGCAATTCATCTTGACAGATATATGTATCTATGATGGTATGTACTATTTTAATCTATTTAGATCATATGTGACAATTAGTCTACCATAACTATACGATTGGTTATTGGTAATAACTTGCTAACAATTCAACAAAAAGATGAGATTCCTATATTTAATCTCAGTTAGCTTAGTTTCCGTCAAACCAAATAAGCATGATTTAGCAATATGAAGATAATATAGCAAGAATTGTTGTCTGATAAGTTCTTAAGCCCTATAAAATTCCATGATAGAAGAGACATTAGGAAGGAGATGATAAGGTCTTCTTCTTCTTATTGAATTTTCTTCTAGCAATATTCCAAAAATTTGAAGACTCAAAATACACTTTGCCAGTAATACCATGACCTATCATTAGTTAAGTATCCAATTGTTTCTCTTCAGTTAATGTAACTTTATATAGGAGTGCCATATTATGTCTTTCCATACTTTGTATATTTGCTTCGCCTTTATCCAATTGGAAGCCACTAGTAATGCCCTCTGAATGACCTCTTACAATAGAAGCTTGATCTTATGTAGAGTTGATCAATTCTCCTTACTATGTTCCATCTCCTTTGAATCATTTTGCATAAACTCGTTATATTCCCCAATTAGGAATTTTCTTGCTGTTGGCTTCCATGTTCCCTTCTAGTGATTCATTTCCGGTCTCCAAGAGTAGGTTATTGACATCACATTCTCAAACATATTATTCTCATCTAACATTAAAAGAGGAATCTCATCAGGAACTAATTGTTGAAGGTTAGTGAGTACATAGAGTTTAGAACAGCTCACCCCCTTTATACTTGCAGTAGCTTCATTAAGGCACAATGGTTTGGTAACAAAACTTGCCAAATAGTTAAATCCATTGATAGTCCAATATTCTAGAAGAATATTATAGATATTATCCAAAGAGATTGTATAATTGTACCCCCAAGCTTTCACTTTTGTAAGAATAGTTGTTTAGAGTTGAGGTGCCAAAGGCCTGCTTCAATTATCTTTGAGCTTTAGAAGCAATCTCAAATCTAAATAGGAAGAAATTGTCTACATTAACAAGTACTTCTCTTAATCCATTTTGTTTCCATTAATGTTAGTTAAAAATGAAGGTCCTTTGCCTAAGAAGAAACCAAGTAGAGTTACGTCCCTTGGATGTTCCTTCCTTCAAGGCATGAATTGATGGCACCACTACAATCTTACCTTAAGCAAGTTTGGTAGGACAATACTATTGCTTCAGGAAAGGAGTGGAGTCCTCCAAAACTTAACTCCAAGTTCTCTTGCTCGAGTTCTTAAGTTGAGAAATCTTGGAATCAAAGTTTTCGTATTTTCTACAATACAAGATATTCTTGCATAACATTTTTTATGCAAAAAGAAGCCTATCAAAATAAATAATGTTCACAAGATGAAATATTAGAACTTCGAAATCTTCAACATAAAAGCATCTTAGACCAAAGTTATCATTCCCAGCATAGTTAATTATCAACAATATGAAAAAAAAAACAAAAGTAAAAAGAAGAGACGAGTATAACCTAATTTAACTAGACTTTTAGAAATATCATGTATGACTGTTTTCCATTTTACTAACATACACCAAGTGAAAGTGATACTTTAACTTTCAACTAGGCTTTGTTTCTATATTTTATAGTTTAAATCCAGTAAGTAATGTCTGTATCTGCAATGGAAAAATGACAAGGAGATGTACCAAGAGGTTTAAAGTCACATGCAAATCTTTCAAATCGTTTTGGAATCATATAGATTATTACAACAAAACTTCTTTTGGCTCCCTCTAGTTTAGCGCCACTTCCCATTTTTATCTTCTACTTGCTTTATTTCTTGTATCCATGTCAAATTCTTCAACAACGTTAATCTAACACAACTATTTAGAATAGATGATGCCTGTCCCTGCAAAAACAAAATAGCAAACATAGAAGAGTTTAAACATAGAACCTGAAAACCTATAATGAGGATAAAATGTATGGAGTTTGATCACATAATCAGGACAACATGAAGCTAAAAATCTAATTAGTGATGGAAACTGCGTCATAATTAAATATGGAAACGTTTAAGATAAATAAGATCAATAATCCTTCACAAATTTTTGCATCAGTTAATACACTAAAAAGTATTTGAGGTTCGCTTTCAGGATTCAAAATTTGTTTACCTTGATTGTACGCCTAGGCAAGTTAGGATCAGCAGTTTCTTGAACAACTACAAATACAGAGTTCTAAATTGATAATCAACTTAAACCTTCCAGTAGCGTCATAAGCTAAAGGTTATCCTCATCGATCACCATTAAATCATTCCTCAGCAATTTCTTTACTTTTTGCCGCCAGGTATTCTTAGCACGATAAAACCTTGTCGGACTTTTGACATTGAAGCTGGCATCTGAATTATACCGCAAGCAAAAGGAATTTACTCAGTCATATGAACTGCTACAACAATATTAAAGAGGAAAGTTAAAACGGTAACAATTCAAAAAGCTAGTAGCATTTGCAGTGGAACAGCACCAGTGACATCCAAAAGAGGAAAGAGCTAAACATTAGGGAAGCAGTAGCCAGAAATCAAATAGTGACTAATAGCAGAAAGATAGTATCAACATGAGCAGCCAATTGCACTGTAATACAATTAAAGTAAAGAACAATAGTCAAAATTTCTACATACATAAATGAAATTAGTGAGCATTTAACCTTCATATTCAGATACTTTTACCTCCAAGATGACGTGTAACTAGGAGCTAAGTGGGAATACAATTTGGTACAACTTCACCAGTAAAGATAACATCGAAGATCTTTGTCAATATGACAATTTATACAGTTACTATGAAATATGTATACTCCTTCTAAATAGAGGCTCGTGTATTATGTAATAGATACACCAGTCTTCTAATAAAAATGTAGCCCTAATGACTTTGTTTATGTAGACATGGCATTAATGGCAAACAATGATAAACCTCTTGTGTACATTCTATTCTTTTTCTCCCTCTTTTACCTCTGCTTTCATATGATATCATAGTCAACTTTCGATCTTGAATTCAATCTTTATTCCTTCTTCTATCGAAGTTAGATTTCAAACCGAAAGTCTCTCCTTTCACTTGTTTGACCTAAACCATGTGTTTCTGTTCCATCAATCGTTTGTTCACCTGGCATCTACTGCAAGCTCACCCTCCTGGAGGCTCCTGTTCTTTTCAGCAGCTCTTATTCCCCTTCTATTCTTCTCCATTGGCAGATCTTGTGCCATTCAAACATATATAAAGATGAAAAGGCACAAACAAAATCATTAAATTCCAAAAGAAACATCGCCAATAGTGCTTTCCTGGAATCTAGAAAAATTACAAAATGTTCCAAGAATTCCATTCATTACTAGCTGTTTTGATCTGAAAACCACAATGCAAAATTTTCTATGGCCAATTTGAATTCAAATAATCGTAAACCTAATTAAAAGGAACATAAGTCCAACTATTTAATAACTTTGTGTGTTAAAGAAGTTGTGTGGGGGGTGGAGTGGGTGTGTCAGAGAGGGAGACAGAGTAATACCTGTGATATAAGCCAGACAGATAGCTTTATCACCAATAGTCGTTGCAAGAACACTTACCACCATTAAAATGGTGAAATCGATAAGGGTCCCTTAAGATGATTTGACGCTGAAGGATCCCACAAACTAACTTGTAAACAGAATGACAGTCGCCACAAACACGCAGATTCTTGAAAACTTTTATGGTTGCTTTTTCTGGAGTATTGATCAAGCCAAATGCAAGGGCAAGTCTCTCACTATGGGTCCAAAGGTTTTGCTCTTTTTGTTCTTCGTCAGTATCATGCAGAGCATAGCTTGTATCAGGGACATAGCCAGCCTCTTTAATCATCTTTTTCAGCTCTGCCAGCTTTGAGTATATCTCACTGGTCTGTGGGTGGGATCGGTCACCCATTCCAAATGAACTCAAATTATCCTTCAACTTGACCCAACTGCTTGCAGGTTTTTTTTTAATGTTATTTGATTCCATTTGCCTCCTGACAGTCTCTACATCTTCCCATCTCCCAGTGGTGGCACATACATTTGAGTAAAGAACATAAGCAGAATCATCTAAGGAGTCAATTTTGAATAGATTTTGAGCAGCTTTTCTACCAAGATCATGATTTCTGTGGGTTTTACATGCAGCAAGTAAACTCCGCCAAACAAGGTCAGTTGGTGGAACTGGCATTTTTTGGATAAAACATTCAGCCTCTCGAAATCTTCCAGATCGCCCGAGAAGATCAACAATGCACACACAGTGCTCTATTCCAGCTGGAACACCAAATTCCTTCATCATTGAATGAAAGTATGCCAAACCTTCCTCCACTAAACCACCATGACTACATGCAGAAAGCAACGAAACAAAGGTAACATGGTCTGGTTTCACTCCTAGTTCTAGCATGTCCTGAAAAGTTTCTTTAGCCTTTTCAAAATAACCAAGTCTAGCATAAGAAGATATTAATATGTTCCATGATAATCGTGATCTTTCGATTGGATTAGGAATGATTCTCAAGACATCATCTATTTCTCCACATTTCCCATACATGTCCGTTGTGGCATTTCTAACAAAATGGTTAGAGTCTAAACCAAACTTCACTGCCAGGCTATGAAGTTGCTGGCCTTCCTCCAATATTGCCAACTTAGCTGTAGCACCAAGGCATTCAGATACGCTATACTGGTCCAAGTTTACCCCTCCATGTCTCATCTCCAGGAGAAGTTTCAAAGCCTCCTCTTCATGGCCATGCTGAGCATTGGCAGCTATAAATGTATTCCATGTAATAGGAGTTCTATCAGTTACCTCATTAAAGATGCATCTACTATTATTAAGACTGCCACAGTTAGCATACATTTTGATAAGTGAATTGTGAACATACGTGTCTGATTCAAATCCCGTCAGGACTACATAAGCATGAAGGGGCATCCCATGCTTCATCAGAGCATTCGGACACTTGCATGCACCAACTACATGGGCAAGTGTGATGTAGTCAACAGTTAAACCTTCTATTCTCATCAATTTAAAGGCTTTAACTGCATCCTCCTGTTCATTGTTATCTGCATAACCACCAATCAGTGCATTCCATGTTACTTCATTTTTTTTGGTCATTAACTCAAATACTTTTTGTGCTTCAACCACCATCCCAAATTTTGCATACATCGTAATCAATGCATTTCCAACAATCAGATTGTCATGTAGGCCTCTAAGAATTACAAATGAGTGAAGACTCCTTCCTTCAGTAGCAAATTCAGGGCCTAAACAAGCAGATATTGCACTTGTAAAAGTCACAAAGTTTGGAGTTTTTCTTGAATGAAAAATTTTGAAAAATACTTTTAGGGCATCTAGGCACTTTCCATCCTGAGCATAGCAGGCTATCATTGAATTCCATGAAATCAGATCCCTATCCCCCATCAACTGGAATACTGATTCTGCATCTTCAGACTTTCCAGCATCAGAATACATGCATATAAGAGTATTGCACACACAAATATCCAAATCATATCCAAGTTTCACAACAAGACAGTGAATTCCTCTGCCCCACTTTAGATTAATAATAGTTCCAGAACCTGATAATAGAGTTGAAAGTGTAGTACCATCTATTTCGTTATGAACATGACGCATCAAATGAAAACATCTGAGGGATTCTTCACAATGACCATCATGTACATGTGCAGATATTATTGAGTTCCATGAGATTGTGTCACGTTCTTTCATGCCATTGAAAACAGACCAAGCATCTCTCAAGCTACCAAGACTCCCAAACATCGATATGAGAGAGTTAGCGACAGAAACATTAGTTTCCAAACCAAACTTAACGACTTGAGCAAGCGCTTGATGGCCCATTGATTCGACCTCAAATAGCCCACAAGAACAAAAAACAGTTGCAAATGTATTAGCGTTGCAACTGACTCCTTCACATTTCATACGGTTGAATATCCTCATTACGTCACCTGGATCTCCTTGATGTAAACATGCAATCATTAATGCAGTCCACGAAACAACATTCTTGTGAGGCATCTCCTCAAAGATTTTATTAGCATTGTATACTGACCCATAACTCCCATAAAAATGCAGAAGTGAAGTGCCCACAAACACATCACACAAGAGACCAGATTTAAGAATAAAATTATGAACCTGAGTCCCTTCAGAGACCATAAACTTTGACCGTTCACAAGCAGTAATCAAACTAGCAACCGCAAAGCCAGTAGGACTGATGCCAAATACCCGCATTTCGTTAAACAAACCAACCGACTCATGATACCAACCAACACGAACAAGGCCAGACATCATATTACTCCACGAAGCCTCATTTCTTTCATCCATTTTGTCAAACACGTAGAGAGCATGGTAAGGTTGGTCAAACTTCGAGTACATGCTAATTAAAGTGTTGATGTAGAACACATTTAGCTTTATTAAACCCTCAATGCAAAGGGCATGCAAGGCTTTCCCAGTGACTTCTTTGGTGATTTGCGAGAAACCCTTTTGATAAAAACAGGAGACTTCGGGGTTTGGGTGGTCTGAGAGGGAAACAAATCCCCCAAGGTTTGTTTTTACATTTTTGGATCGTTCTTCTTCTTCGTCACCTTCTGCCCATGGTAATGGGATTGTTGAAATGAACTTTGGCCTTGCGTTATTTTGGCGGACAAAAGTGAATGGTAAAGGAAATTTAGAGTGAAAAAGAGGCAGTTTCCAGGATAATTTTGCCAGCGCTAAGGATTTCGGTGAAGATTGAGGGTAAAGAGCAGAGATTTTTGAGAAAAACCCTGCCAGGTCCAACAGCTCGGTTGATGAAGATTCAGAAGGATTAAGAATAAGCTTGAAAACCTAAGGCAGGTCCAAAATCAAAGGTCACTAGTACGTTACACTTGAATTCAAGACCTCTTTACAGATCAAACTACATTTTAAATTGGAATTGGGTCACTTTTTTCAGCATCAATTTCCAACTTCTGAATTGTTTACTGTTTTGCTTTCTTCACCTTTGTTGTTTCTCCGGACACCTTCCAATTTTCAAATTAAATTATATTTATTTCCAAGTAACCTTGGAAAATACTTATAGAATTTTCACGAAGTGAACTTACAAATCTTGTCTGACACCAAAATAATAAGTTAAATTGAAAAGTGTTAGCAATCGAGTAAAGTAAAAAGATAAAAGGAAATTGTTTTCTACCACTCAAGGTTTCTTATTCTAATTTCTTTATTCTCTATCGGTGTTGCCTCTTCAAATCGAAAAATTGAAGGATTCCTGCTGTTGTAGTCTCTTCAAATCGATTTTGTATGGGACTACCTATCTCATCCTTAAGACTCTCCTACTAAGATCGTAAACCTCTTTCTGATTCAATCACAAGAAGAATCTCAAGTTGAAGTTCTAGAAAACTTTCCTATGCGGTTAGAATTCAGTTGATCCAACCTATTCTCAATGGAATGCATGTTTACAGGAGCTCTAATGTTACCATCCCAATCATAATCATAAAATACATAAAGAGGGTATTAAGGAACTTTCTATAGAGTGGATTGGCTAGCTTGAAGGCTTTTCCTAAAGTCAAATGGCCTTAACTCTGTACACCTAAAAGGTAGGGAGGGTGACTAAAATTGCTATAAATAAGGCACTAATGGCAAAAAAGGATAAAGGGTATATATATACAATAAGAAGTAAACCTTGTGGGTAAAGTGGATGAATGAAGAATATATAAAAGATGCAAACTTCTAGGCAATGAAGCCTCTGTCCAACTCCTCTTTAGCCACAAAGTATATTTTGAGCCTAAGAGGGATGGAAATCAAACACATAATTAGCAACGGGGAACAAACCAATTTCTGGTTTGATAATTAGCCCAACCAAAGACCCATTCATCTTTTACCAAATTTTAACTCCTTCTAGCATCCCCTCCCAAAGGATTCTATGGTTGGTGTAGCTATCCTAAACGATCAATTGATATGCCTAACAAGGATTTTAAATACTATCTTCCATCTCTTCCCCATATATAGTCCTAATCAAGAAAGAGAGGATAGAGTAATTTGGACTAGAAATCCTACTAAGAGATTCTTAGTAGGATCTTGCATAAACCTCTTTAATTCACCAAGTTAAGAGGTCTTATGGCATGACGTAGTTTGGTTTAAAAAAGAGTACGAAAACATGACGTAGCACGTCGTAACACTACTCAAAATAATTAGACCTACAATTATAGTATTGGTGAGTCTAAGTCGATTCCACAGGGAGTGTTCGGTTAGCTTTTGTAATTAAAAGAATTGGTGTTTAGGTTATGGGAAAGGGGGTTGGTTTGAGTTCAAATAATAAAATAAAATGAAGCTAAACTAATTAAAACAAATTAAAGAAAACATTAAAAAATGATGAAAAGTGATGAATGCATTAGGGACCTGAACATTGGTTCAATCTCAACCTACACACAATCAAACATACTGCATTGAATTGTTATTCTCATACCTCTCCTAGAAACTATTAATCGTAGGTTAATGATAAACTCTATTAATCTCAGTTTTCCTTTAGTTCGTGTTTAATTAAGAGATGCTCATTAATTAAACCTAGCTATCGAACAAACTAGGATAAGCTATCTAGATTTAATTGGACAGTTGTATTATGAATTAGGAAAATAGATTAATCAAGGCAACAACCACACAAGCTCAGGTCAATTAACCTAGGTTATGTTATCCATAATGATTTGACACTAATTAGAGACACAACAAAAGTATTGTATCCCTAATGATTTGAAACCATTAGTTACTATTAGGCATGGCAGAACCGGCCTGGCCCGTGGTTAATAGGTTTGGCCTGGTCAAACCAGGCTACGGGCTGGTTAGATATGGCTCGTGAATCATAGACCACGGGGCCGGGCCGTGGCCTGTAGCTCGCCCATTGGTTAGTTACAAAATGATGTCATTTTGTTTGTTGCAAAATGACGTCGTTTTGTTCATCTTTACACTATTCGGTGTACCGATAAAATGACATCGATAACGATGTCATTTTGGTCATCTTTATATTATTCTGTGCATCGATAAAAAGATATTGTTTTGCCTTAAGAGTAAAACGATGTCGTTTTCCAACTACAGAGTTAATTAAAATACTAGACAAAATTACGTTGTTTTCTTGCAAGAAAAAACGACGTCATTTTGCCTCTGATGAAACGAAACAGACACGCCCACCCACCCAATACCCACAACTGCCTCTGCCTGCTTTGCCCTCCTCTCCCTCCCTTACACCATCGCATGCTAGCCTAGCCTTCGTCCACTCCGTCAGCCTCCTACCTGGCTTCATCTCCCTTCGTCCCCGAGAACTCCCTTCGTCCTCGATTATTTATTTCACTTCTCTGTTCTTCTTCCTCGAGAACTCACTCACTCACTCACTGTTGTGGCAACGTCTCGCAGACTCACAGGTAAGCTCTCCACAAATATTCGTCATTTTTGTTTTTTTAGTTGTCTTCAGATGTGATGTGGCTTGTAATGTGTTTGATGAAATGCCAATAGAATAAGATTTTCTTGTA